>ML093293.1:38246-62816 GCA_003697995.1 Taxidea taxus jeffersonii | reverse complement strand
GTCAGTCAATCCATTTTGTTTCTATGTATCAACCTAAACACTGTACTTTTTAAAAATTTTTTAAATTTCTTTTGAATATACCAGAATTCATTGTTTATGTACCACACCCAGTGCTCCATGCAATACATGCTTTTAAATGAATATAGGAAGGACTGTGGAAAGAACCAAAATGCCCTTCAACGGACAAATGGATAAGGAAGATGTGGTCCATATATACAATGGAGTATTATGCCTCCATAAGAAAGGGTAAATACCCAACTTTTGTATCAGCATGGATGGGACTGGAAGAGATTACGCTGAGTGAAATAAGTCAAGCAGAGAGACTCAATTATCATATGGTTTCACTTACTTGTGGAGCATAGAGGACATGGGCAAGTGGAGAGAAGTGAGGTGGGGAAATTGGAGGGGGAGACAAACCATGAGAGACTGTGGACTCTGAGAAATAAACTGAGGGTTTTGGAAAAGAGGGGGGTCAGGGGATGGGTGAGCCTGGTGGTGGGTATTATGGAGGGCACGTATTGTATGGAGCACTGGGTGTGGTACATAAACAATGAATTCTGGAACACTGAAAAGAAATTTAAAAAAAATAATAAATACTGCACATTTTAAATAGGAAGCAGTAATGAATTATATAATGGCTATTTACTTCAATGCATTAAGACAAATATGTGGATTGAATACCATTTTTTAAATTGCATCAGAGATCTGTGAAATGTTCACGTTTCGTGCTACAAAAATTTGTATCTTTGAGGGTAAAAAAGGCATTTTTACTTCTCTGTTTAAACAGAAGACTTTCTTTGTCAAATGCAGACAAATACTACATGTCAGGTGAAAATAATCACCTGCATGAAATGCATTGCATTATTTCATTGTATCCTCTTCTGTGTTTAGTTTAACTTAAAAAAAAAATACTGCAAAGAAATTACTCTCCTATGTAATGAAATTAAGCCTGGAAGGGACTACATACTTTGCTTATTTTACTTCCTTTTAGCAAGAAACTTTTTTGACAAGGCTTCCAAAGTGTTTTCATAAATACCACAGTAGTAAGGTGTGTGCAGCCACATACACTGTACCCAAAGAAGTAAATAAAGTAAAGTGAAATTGTAATACTAATTTCAGCAAACCTACCATGAGATATTGCCTTGCAAGACAGACAGACTCAATGGTGCCCTGGAGGTAGACGGTGGATTTCTTCTGTGGATTACTGGGGTCAGGAAAGTGGATCTGAGCACCTGTTCTTTGCATGATATGTTTGATGTTGCTTCCATTTCGACCCATCATAAAGAGATGATGTTGAGCTGCAATGTCTAGTTGTGTGCTCACGGGAATAGCTGATGCCAAGCTCCCAGCGAGATGTTCCAACAGCATGGCAGTTCCTTCCTACAAGAAAAGAGTAGGAAAGAAATAATCCTATAGGATAACTGTCCACATACAAGGAAAGATTCTAGTGCACTTCTAATAACTATGGAGAAACTCAACACATTCTACAAACCAAAATGCAAAACAAGGGAAAATTCTGGAAAATTAGTTTAAAATCCTTTAAAAATAAAATTTGCATTGGGGCGCTGAGTGGCTCAGATGGTTAAGCATCTGCCTTTGGCTCAGGTCATGATCCCAGGGTCCTGGGATGGAGCCCCTCATCAGGCTCCCTGCTCCGTAGGGAGTCTGTTTCTCCCTCTCCCTCTGCCCTTCCCCCTCACAGCTTGTGGTCATTTTATCTCTCACTCTCTCTCTCAAATGAATAAAATCTAAAAAAGTAAAAATAAAACTTGCATAGTTTGTACACTTAGGATGTTCATAATTATCTCAATTACTTACCTTCACAGCACTGGTATTATTCTGAGACCCTCGTACTATCACAGTAGCACCATACATTCGAGAACGCTGCTTAAATGACACCGAAATGTTGTACGTTTGTGATATGTGCTGAATCGAGGGGGAGTTAGGATCGGGAACTGGTTGAAGAATCCCAGCGATTGGTAGCTCAAACATCAGCACCAAAGGAAGCAGCTCCTAAATGAAAGTATGAGAGCCCAAAGCAGACAGCTGAATCACCACACATTTAGAGATGTGCATAACTTATTCCTTCTTTTCTGAGGATGGAATTCTAAAATGTAAATTGTTTTTATTACATACATAAGCTTGGGTAGAGTTTGTAAAGTTTCTCAAAGGAAAGGAGTCTTTTGTGAAACCTGAGAGTTTGTAACTTAAACTGCCTGTGGAATTCTTCCTCGGGCCTCTTTTCATCATTTTAAAATCATCAGAGAAACTGAGTCAGGTACAATCTGGAATATCTCTAAGAAATATCTTCAACACATTCTAACAACTTTTGTCACTATTTCCAAACAAATGAACATACGATTTGGTTATAAATTGACACATTAAGATATTTGTATTGTCTTATGAGGGAACCACTGCTGACACTGGCTTACAGTATTAAAGTAATAAATAAAGTAATAAATAGTTACCCGAATTCTAACTCGGGCAGATTCTACTCCTGCTGGTTGTCCTGCTATAGATACCTGCAAAAGTAGAAAATACAAAGTTAGATTTTAATTGAGCCCACATATGCTTTTCCAGTCCATCCACACCCTTGCCATTCAAAATGTCATCCAGGAAAAAAAAAAACAAAACAGCATTGCCCTTCACTGGGAGCTTGTTAAAGGATCTCAGGCACCAACCCAGTCCTACTTAATCACAATTTACATTTTAATGAGCTCCTTAGCTGATTGGTGTCATTTGATTTACATCAACCCCTGGACTTAGCTAAAACTTCACAGTCTCCATAATGCCATCCTGTCCACTTTATCATTTCTCTTATTCACTGTATTTTTTACCTTTTATTTAAGCTTCTGCATACTGTATATCAGGTCTGTACTGTATATCACTATACAATGTTACTGCTGCTGTAAGTACTCAAAATATTGAATTAGTTTATGCTAGGTGGTAAAAAATAATTATTGCTCCAACACTACCTCCAGCTTTCTTCCAGGGTCCCCTGAACTTTCCCATGTTCCATCAACTAAAGAATTCATCTTGTGTGAAGGTAAAGGCATGGGGCTCTAGGGCACTGTTCCTAATAGACCATGCCCCATGCCATACCAATTGTCAAATATTTTGAATACTGCCGTTGCTTTCTATCTTCCTTATTTATATGTCACTGTCACATTTGTTCCCACAGAGAAAAGACTGTTACCTTATTCATCTTTGTGGCTGACAGTTCCTAGTACTGTGATTACAGAGGAAACTTCCAAATAACACAAATAATACTATCCGATCTTCACATACTGAAAGTGTATGGACAAGTGAATTTCATTTGTTTTCAAACACAAAAACTAGAAAGAATGTGTATAAACTAAAGAGATACATAATTTAGTCAATGTGAGGAAGATGGGCACCCGGGCACTGCCTCTGAGAAGGTGATGTCATATACCTTGGAGAACAATGTGTGTGAGGCTACAGACAGAATCCCCACAGTGGACACGTGCTTGGAGTAGGCAGAGTACCAGGTCCTTTCCTCATATTATGCTTTCTGGGCCTTGTCTCAGAGACTTCACTTTATGTTGCCATCACATTTACGCTGCTCCCCCCTTCTACAACCACTTAGAGATTAAAAGTTTACAGCTTACCTATGTATGATCTCTTAAAAAAAGTAGAGCATCTTCAGTCTCCTTGGAAAGGGGACATATATATTTTTTTTAATTTTTATTTTTTGAGTATAGTTGACACATAATGTCACATCAGTTTCAAGTGGTTTTAGTGATTTGACAAGTTTATAAGTTTTGCTATGGTCACCATAGCTATTACAATACCACTGGCTATATTCTCTATGCTGTGCCTTTTATTCCCATGACTTACTCATTCCATAATTGGGAGCCTGCACCTCTTACTTCCCTTCACCCATTGCTGCCCATCTTGCCACTACCTCTCCTCTGGGAACCATCAATCAGTCTGTTCTCTACATTTACAGGTCTGTTTTTGCCTTTTGTTTATTCATTTGTTTTGTTTTTTAGATTCCACATATTAGCAAGGTCATATGGTATGCCTATGGTTATTTTTGTGCTTCTGTCTCCCAAAAAAGATATGCATATGGAAAATAAAAGCTTTAATTTGTTCTGTAACAGTTCATACAAAAAGACAAAGCACCTGGTTGCTTTTTTCTGCTTGGTTATTCCTGTTGGAATCTGGAAAATGGATGTGGCATCCTGTTTCTTCCATCACTTTTTTAATATTGTTGCCACCTTTGCCGATTACATGGGAATGTTCTGTATGTGAAACATCCATCTTCAAGGTGACTCGATTACTCTATACGGAAATAATGTATTAATTCTTGATGCATGAAAAAAGAACAACTCCTTAAAACACTTTTTCTCCAAGGGAACAGTACTAACAAAAATGACCCGACTGGAAACCCTATAGATTTCTTGGTAACATCACCTTAATCTAAAAATGTATATTTTTCTATTTCTCTTCAGCTATAAAAAAGAAATTCTCACTTTAAGACAGATTTGTCAGAGTAAATAAAAAAATACACCCTTTACCAAGATAACCTTTTGGAAAGCAGCATTTAAATAAAATCAAGCATAATTACAAATAAATTATTCAGATTTTTCTTTAACAGACATTATTCATGAAACATTTAATTCAAATAACTAAAAAGAGATGAAAATAATTACAAGACTGAATATATATAGGTTAGTAGGAGTGTTGAACTCTGACAGAAACAATAAAAGTAAAACTCAAAACTGAATAGGAAAGTCTTTGTAAATGTTGTTTTCACAATTTGTCTATTACTGTAAGTCAAACTTTACAGAGCAGACCTGTTATTCTCAGTGATAGGAAGAATGAGGAAGGGCCAACAAAGCACAGAGCTCCAGAAGTAACATGGCTTACTTAAACCAATACAAAGTATAAGATTAGTTATAATAAAGCAAAACATAACATTCTAAGATGTAATGAATAACTGTGATCATACTAGAATCTGTGTATTTGGGGAAATTCAGTATTATAAAATTAGAAAGACATAAAATCTTTTCTCATTTGTACGACTGATATAAAAATTCTTCAGTCCTCAGAAACTAAAATTAGAAAGTCAAAATAACAAGATGTTAAAATATCAATGGTTTTTACATAGCCTTAATTCTTAAATTTTAAACATATCCATTAAACACTTTGATTTTTTGATTTTTAAATTTAGTTCTTCTTTTAGTTTAACATTTGAAGTTCAGGAAATCAATGTTCTTCTTGGGAAAAGATTCTAGAATATTTAATAACTGTAAGGTGAATAAGTCTTAAAAATAAAAAAAGAACAAGAAAAGAAAAAAAAAAAAAAAAATCTTAAAAAAAAAAACAAAAAAAACAAAAAAAACCCAGACAGCCTGGATTTAAATCCCACCTCTTTGTTTATTAGTTACTGGATTCTGGGCAAATTCCCTAATACCTCTGTGCTGAGTTGGTTATGAACATTAAACAAGTTAATATTTGTAAGATGCTTATTAGCAAAGTGCCTGCCATATAGTATATGATTTAGAAGAGTTTACTACAATAAATTCTCATAAATCAGCATACATTTTTACACAATTAAATTTCCCTATTATCTCTCTAACTTATACCTGCAGAGAGAGAAAGAACTTATAAGACAAAGTTGTCAAGTTTCACGCCATCACATCCAACTATATAGGAAATCATTCTGGTATCATAAAGGCAAACATGATAATTCTTCCAAACTTTATCACTTGCCCTAATCAGCGTCAATGTCTATTTCTGAAGATGGCATACACATATAAACACACATATATGCACTTATATGTACATACATACATACACATATATGCATATATGTATATGCACATATATGTATACATGCATATATACACACATGTGTGAGTACGTATATATAATATTATTCATTTACCTAGCTTGAGAACCTATTCAAATTTTATATTTATTATTTTTAAAATTTTATTTATTTATTTGACAGAGAGAGAGATATCAGAAGTAGGTAGAGAGGCAGGCAGAGAGAGAGGGGAAAGCAGGCTCCCTACTGAGCAGAGACCCCAATGTGGGGCTCGATCCCAGGACCCCGAGATCATGACCTGAGCCAAAGGCAGAGGCTTAGCCCACTGAGCCATCCAGGTGCTCCAGAACCTATTCAAAATTTAAACAGAACTTTATATCCATTGTAGAATCACACATGCTTATTTTTTTTTTAAGATTTTATTTATTTATTTGACAGACAGAGATGACAAGTAGGCAGAGGAGCAGGCAGAGAGAGAAGGGGAAGCAGGCTCCCTGCTGAACAGAGAGCCTGATGCGGGGCTCGATCCCAGGACTCTGGGATGATGACCTGAGCCAAAGGCAGAGGCTTTAACCCACTGAGCCACCCAGGCGCCCCACACATGCTTATTTTAAAACCCACCATTACTTTCTCCTGGTTTTTCTTCTCCAAATGGTTCTTTTCATAACAGCATGAAGTAGCCCTTGCAGAGACAAAGTTCTGACATCTGAGTGTCCTTAACATTCACTTACTTTTGTGTCTAAGACAGACATGATCATTTCCTTGGCCTCCTTAACATCTTCTTTCTTTCCAGAAACCTTAATATGGGGATCTATAAGAAACCAAAAACAAAGGACTCATATAAAACCCCAAACTCTTTGTTTTAAAACTGATGTTACAATATGAGAAAAGAGATTCATAAGAAATTCAAGATTTAATTCATTCTAGGTATGTTAACATTGTAATCAAAATAGGAATATGGAAAATCCCCAAGTTGTACATTTTTCTATGTGGACTATTTTCCTCCTGAAAGCTGGCTAAGCTATTGAACTGCAAAATAAGTTTATCAAATAATTATTTTTTAAATAAGTAAAGAATCTATAAATTCAATTTATTACTTACTACATTCTTGCTACATTCCAAGTCCTGGTCTAAGGCTTTAAGTGTATTAACTCATTTAATCTACCCCAAAGCTTTGTAAGGTTCTTTTCCTGAGGAAATTAAGGCACAGAGCAGTTTAGTAACTTGCCCCAGAAAACCACTAAGAGACTCATTCATTATAATCCAATGTCTTCCAACTCTGGATCCACACTTTTACACTATGTGATAACCTAATTCAGAAGTTATCTTTACATGTCAAGATTAATAGAATAAAACACTATCAATCAGCAGTATTTATTCACAATTAGTGTTAAATGACTAATATATGTATTAGTATATATTGATTACTGCCACAGAATGTTATAAAGGAAAACATTCATTCATTCGTTCATTCATTCATTCAGCAAGTATTTTCTGAACCTCTACTATGTACCAGGCACTATTCCAGGGGCTGGAGGATATACCAGTAAAGAAAAAGACACTTGTCCACATGCAGCTTACAGGGAGACAAAAATGAATCAAGTAAATTATACAGGGAGACAAAAATGAATCAAGTAAATTATCTAATGTATTAGAATATAACTTATGAGAAGGAGAACAAGAGAGAAGGGTGAAGAGTATCAGCTATGGGAAGGGCGTCAGGGCATTAGGCCTCACTGAGAAAGTGAGGTCTGAGTAAAAGCTTGAAGGAGATGAGGCAGTTCCCCAAGCTGGAATCTTCACAAGGAAGGAAACATCAGAGCCAAAACTCCGGGTGAGGATGTGTCTCTTCAGTTCTCTCTTTTGTCAGGTTTCCAAGTCTGCCCTGCAAAAGGGTGTTCTGTTACCCTGTGGGTCGGCTTCACAAAGACCAAGACCATTTGGAGGAAGCCAGAAGTTCTATACCATTAGACTAAAGTGATAAAGCTGAAGAGCAGAGAGAGCATCATCATCACCATCACTAGTAATGTCAACCTTACTGACCCCCTACAGCACACCTTCTCTGCTGAGTCCTTCCTACACGGAGCTACACTTCAGATCACCAATGGGGTCTGGAAATGTTTGCTGAGCATTTTCTACAATTAAAAAGCAGCTCCAACTGAGTCCTTCCAAACCATCAATTCTCTAGGATAAGAAAAGAGAATCACCTGGTGGGAATTTTATCAAATTCCACATACTTCCCTGATACTGTGACTTACCTATCCCCATCCAACAGTTCATTTGAAAATCAATGCCATGATGAGCATGTCATATTCATAAGGTAAAAATGAGCAATTGAACAGAGAGAGGAAGGAAGGGAGAGAAAGACGGATGGATGGAGGGAGGGAGGGAAAAAAATCCTGTACTAAAGCTATAGGTTCTTAAGACCAGGACAGAGCAATCACAGTCAACAACAGTGTACCACCAAGCTTCAGAGCTCAGGAATGCCTCTGGCCTCCTGGGGGGACATCCCAACAGCTGTGCTTAATTTGAGTCAGCTGTCACCTCCAGCCACCCACGCCACCCCTTCTTCCCAGACTATCTCCTGGGAGCTGCCCTAGGCCTTAGACTCTTCTTCTCCCTACCCTGTTCTTTAATCCTTCCTCTGATGCCTGCCATGTCACAGGGACACTATGAAGATGAAAGATCTTAAGATTGGTTTAAACCTTCTAAAATGTTTGTCAGGTATTATAAGGTCATGGGCCTAAAAGTAGGGCAAAATGGGCGTCAAACAACCTGAAGTCAGCATGGCATCATATTCACATTGCTTACTCTTTAGTGTATCTTAACAGGAACCATGTTTTCCCTGTAAGATTCTCACCAACTTTAACATACTTGTGTAAATAAAGCATTTTCTTTAGTAATTCTTATTAATCCATTATAGCTCCTCTAGGAAATATTCACATTACGAGCTATCTACATTCAAAATTTTGATCCCAGCTATCTTTGACTTTGATTTTAATTACCGTCGGCTGACTCTGATGTTTATCTCCACTGAAAATGCTTACTACTGGGGGATACGAACCTGGAATTTCTCAAAATACACCTGATTGCATTCAATTGTAGCACTTGTTAAAATGTACGTTCCTGGGTCTCCAGGATCCAGTAATTGGCATTTTGTTTGCTTCCCAAGTTATTTTTCAATCATGTGTAGGACAGAACAGGTAACACATAAAAATATAACTTGCCGTGTCTTACGTACCAGCCAAGTATATATAAATAAAATGGTTCTACAGGAGAAAAATGTATTTTCTTACAAAATAAATTAACAGTTAAGTATTGAGTGGTATGCTAATATGAAAACCCATTACTTGTACAGGTTGGATAATCACATTAAAATTCCTATGCATCTGTAGAGGGACAGGAAGCCTCAGATCCAATTTATGAGAGAATTTGATTTTCTACCATCTCTGTATCAACAGAACAATAAAATAAAAAGCAAACGCATCAACGGAAAATACATTTTGTTTCAAAGTGAAAGAGCACCATCTAGTGACCTAAAATTATAAATTATCAATGGACATAGAGATGTACACACAGCACAGTCTCCAGGACCCAAATCAGCACTTGTTTGGAAAATGATTCTTTAAATAATCAAGTCTCATAAACAATCATGAGAAAATCAATCAAGAGAAAACCAATCGTGACAATATTCTGGTTTAGATTGCTAATAGTGTCTTCCTCATGCCCTCCTTTGCCCTTGCTTAGAAGATATCTACAGGATGTGAGCTCTTCTTATTCCAGGCTGGACTTATAGTGCTTATTTCAAATCCTGAAATTCAGTACTCTGTATTCAATGAATGTTCTATTTCACAGTTTAAATGTATTCTTGCAAGGGGCTGAGGTTTTACTCAGACCCATTCTGGAACTACTTGATGGAGAAAAGTTACAGGATTAGCTCTATTAACGAACATAAAAGAATGTGCCAGCTATGAAGATTGTTGGAAGATGGCAGAGTAATAGGGAATACGTGTAAATAAAATCTCCCCTGCCTCAAAATAATTGCTTTGAAGAACAACTCCAATTTTGGCATGAAAGTTTTGAGATATTTGGTCTAAAAATAATATCCATTGATTGATAATCAACCCTCAAGTTCTCTAAACACAAGGATTGTCTTAATTGGTTTTATAACTTCACGGTGCCAGACAAGTAGCAGATACTCATTAAACAGTAGCTGAATGGACTGAAGGAGCCCCTATTTTTGGAAATGGCTTCCCAGACGGAGGAGATAGAAATTCCTGGGAAGAGCCTAAACTTCGTATCTAAGGTGATCATAGGTCCTGCACTTACCAGAACCACTTTGACTTCAAATATTTTTATTTCAGTACCTCTATAAAAATAGAGAGAACTCTCAGATGTCCATCCAGAATTTTGGTTTTTAGATTCCTGCCCCATCAATCTGTTTACACTTCTGTGGTGTAATCCTATGGAAGAGAGGAAGACCAGATGGTGTTCCAACCTTCAATAAGTTATATGAAGCTGTATGGACATGGGTTAAAAAATGGGTATTTTTTATGTGTATACTGTGAAAGAGCTAAACCTTTGAGCAAAAAAGGTTTTTATGACTTACATATGGAAATTCATAAGGAGTTGACAAGGCAACAATTGTTTTTATGGGAATACATGCTACAAACCATATTTTCAGTAAATATATATATTTAAAAGAGCTGGGATGCTTATATGAGCTTAAGTGAAGTTTAGTTATGATTTTTTAAAGATTAGCTCTTGGTACTCTGGTTGCACTCTCTGGTTTCCCATACTTGGAAACATTCCCATTCCTGGAAACATTAGTAAAAATTTTTATTGCCTTTTCCTTTTCTCCTCAAGCTTAAACCTCCTTTCATTTCATTCTTATTCCAGAGCAAAATGTATAGGACAGATTTATGTCGGCTCTATCATTGTATTTATTGTGCCACAGAAAGTAATGGATTATTGAAATATGATAAATTCAAGCCATCACTGTTTCACCAGTGATCTGCTGATAGCTACTTTCCTGTCTCCATGACTGAGTATTGTTGTGAAAAGATTCAACACCAAAAAATCAAAGCAATGCTTTCATTCTCAGCAGGCTCTCTTGGAGAGAGAAAACAACAGAAAATCCCTTGTTTAACCTGACTCCTCCCACCCACAACACCCAAAATAAAAGACATAATATTACCACTGCACTTCTGTTTACAGGGAAAAGTTCCATGTCATTGCCTGAAATCAGAATGGCTTTGGTACCTTTTATAAATGTATATAAAACTGTCAAACTGGCCTCATATCCATAAGAAGAGAGCAGTGGGCAGAATTCACTTTTTTTGGTGTGGAGCTCTCTTCACTTTTATTTCAAGTTCTTCCTAAAAAGTCTTAGCCTTTAAAACTGTCTAATAAAAAAAAAAACTGTCTAATAAGAAGGATACTGGCTGGGGCTGGATCCATCAACACTGTTAGAAGTGGTCAGGGTTGATAGAGAGGCATCTCCAACTTTCTCTGAAATTCCCTACAACCACTGGGAATATATCCACAGCTAGCAAGTAGTTAGTTCCAAAGTAGTAATGGGAATTTTTTTTTTTTTTTAAATAAGGAAGACTGTGCTGTAGGGTAAAGATTTTATGAAACACAAAATATAAACCAAGACTCAGAAAAAGGCCTGGACATTCACTGGTACTGGCTGACCAGGATCATATAGGGAAATGCTATGAAAAGCCAGCAGATATCAAGCAGAATGTATTAAAAGTTTTAATGACTGACTCCTCAATAGATTCCTTTCACACTGTGGGGAAAATATATAAATTCCACAATGATGATAATAAGTTCTGAATCATAAGTAAGTCATAAACAAGATCTGTTACCTTGAAAAAGTCACTGAGTCTCTAGAGTAGAGTGTCTTCAATGAGGGAGTTTGGTCAGAACATCATTATACTTTCAAATAAATCCAAATGCCTTTGTTGTGAAGGAATACTATAATATTCTTAAAAAAAAAACTAACCTCATAAATAACTTTATTTTCCAATTTCTTGGTATTTCAAGAGCTACTTACTGAAGACATCACAATCTAAAGGTTTCCAAGAGCCTCTGGAAACTGTAGGCAGTTCACAAAGGTGTGAAGTGGTCTGCCATGATCCAGGACTGGCTTCAGAGACCGCAGCTTGGGCTTTCCTCTTGTTTTGCATACTCTATGAATGTGCGATTCTGCATCAACATAGATGAAATTTGGTATTCACCCTGCTGGCATTTCCTGAATAATGGGCTTGTAGGCACCAAACAAATGCAGTGAAAACCGCATATGGAGATGGGAGTGTCCTTTAAACCCTATCTGAGCCATGTCCTGGTTCAAAATTAGATACCACTCAATCCATGTGCTATTTTGATCACTGTTCCTTTACATTAGCAAATCACTGCTGATCAACAAAAGTGAATTTGACTCTTGGTCATGGGACCATGGCCCATATTTTCCTGTGAAACAAAAGTTCCCTTCTGACCTCTTGAGAAACAGACTTTCCTTTTTAACAAAAATGTTATATCCAAGTCAAGTAACATACCGATATCACATTTTCCCCCGATATCAGATTTTTAAGTGAACATATGTGCTTTAGCAAGAGATGGAGGAAACCTGGACTCATTAAATCTTACTGGAAATTATTTTAAAGAAATGAAACAGAATGACAGTAGTCAATGCACTTTAATTTTATAGCCAGCAATATAGACTCCCAGATTCTTTCAAGGATGACAAGCATTCTAATAAACTGAATTAGAATAAGAAGGTAAGGGAGGAGGAGTCAAGATGGCGGAGAAGTAGGAGGCTGAGACGACATCAGCCAGCAGGAGATCAGCTAGATAGCCTATCAAACCATTCCGAACACCTACAAATCCAACAGGAGATCGAAGAGAAGAAAAACAACAATTCTAGGAACAGAAAATCGACCACTTTCTGAAAGGTAGGACCAGCGGAGAAGTGAATCCAACGCGACGGGAAGATAGACCCCAGGGGGAGGGGCCGGCTCCCGGCAAGCGGCGGAGCACAAAATCAGGACTTTAAAAGTCTGCTCCATGGAGGGACATCGCTCCAGAGGCTAACCTGGGGTGAAGACCTCACGGGGACAACGTGGACTCAGGTCCCGCGGGGTCAGAGAAGGATCAGGGGTGTCTGAGTGTCGCAGAGCTCACAGGTATTAGAGCGAGGAAGCCGGCTGCGGAGACAGAGCCGAGGTTTCCTAGTGGTCTGTGACACGGACCTGTGCTCTGTGGCACTGGCCGGTGCTCTGTGCGAGGGGTCCCCACAAGATCCGGGGAGACTCCGACCCGGGAGAGCTCAGGGATCTACGGGGTCCGGAGACTCCAGGTGGGACTCTGCCAGAGACAGAGACGCTTGGTCACAGGCTGGGTGAGCTCGGAGCACTCCCAGAAGCCAGTGAGACGGGACTGCTTACGCACGATTTTCTCTGAGCGCGGTCTGCGGGCGCGCGCAGTGTCGGCGGGCCCGCGGTGTCGGCGGCCCGCGGAGTCTGCAGGCCTGCGGTGTCTGCGGGCGCGCGGGGTCTGCGGGGGGACGCGCGGTGTCTGCGGGCGGACGCGCGCGCGCACTCTCCAGCGCAAACGTGGGCTAGGGAGACTGGAGGGATTAAACGCTTTTCTCTGAAGGCGCACTGAAGACTGGGGCCCCTAGCTCTCGGCTCCTCTGAACCGGAGATTGGGAGGCCGCCATTGTCATTCCCGTCCTCCAGAACTCTACAGAAAGCGCGTTCAGGGAACAAAAGCTCCTGAAAGCAAACCTGAGAGGATTACTTAGCCCGGCCCCTGGTAAGGGCGGTGCAACTCCGCCTGGGGCAAAGACACCTGAGAATCACTACAACAGGCCCCTCCCCCAGAAGATCAAAGAAATACAGCCAAGACCAAGTTCACTTAACAAGGAGAACAGCGGATTCTTATCTGGACAAAATGACAAGGAGGAAAAACTCACCACAAAAAAAAGAGCAGGAGACAGGACTGAAGGCTAGGGACCTAATCAATACAGACATTGGTAATATGTCAGATCTGGAATTCAGGATGACGATTCTCAAGGTTCTAGCCGGGCTCGAAAAAGGCATGGAAGATATTAGAGAAACCCTGTCAGGAGAAATAAAAACCCTTTCTGGAGAATAAAAGAACTAAAGTCTAATCAAGTTGAAATAAAAAAAGCTATTAATGAGGTGCAATCAAAAATGGAGGCTCTTACTGCTAGGATAAATGAGGCAGAAGACAGAATTAGTGATATAGAAGACCAAATGGCAGGGAATAATGAAGCAGACCAAAAGAGAGACAATCAACTACTGGACCACGAGAGGAGAATTCGAGAGATAAGTGATGCCATAAGACGAAACAACATTAGAATAATTGGGATTCCAGAAGAAGAAAGAGAAAGAGGAGCAGAAGGTATACTGGAGAGGATTATTATAGAGAATTTCCCTAATATAGCAAGGGGAACAAGCATCAAAATCCAGGAGGCCCAGAGAACACCTCTCAAAATCAATAGGAATCGACCCACACCCCGCCACCTAATAGTAAAATTTACAAGTCTTAGCGACAAAGAGAAAATCCTGAAAGCAGCACGGGACAAGAAGTCTGTAACGTACAATGGTAAAAATATTAGATTGGCAGGAGACTTATCCACAGAGACCTGGCAGGCCAGAAAGAACTGGCATGATATATTCAGAGCACTAAACGAGAAAAACATGCAGCCAAGAATACTTTATCCAGCTAGGTTATCATTGAAAATAGAAGGAGAGATAAAAAGCTTCCAGGACAAACAAAAACTGAAAGAGTTTGTAAACACCAAACCAGCTCTACAGGAAATATTGAAAGGGGTCCTCTAAGCAAAGAGAGACCCTAAAAGTATTACCAGAAAGGAACAGAGACATTATACAGTAACAATCACCATACAGGCAATACAATGGCACTAAATTCATATCTCTCAATAGTTACCCTGAATGTAAATGGGCTAAATGCCCCAATCAAAAGACACAGGGTTTCAGAATGGATAAAAAAACAAAACCCATCCATATGCTGCCTACAAGAAACTCATCTTAGACCTGAAGACACCTCCAGATTGAAAGTGAGGGGGTGGAAAACAATTTACCATGCTAATGGACATCAGAAGAAAGCTGGGGTGGCAATCCTTATATCAGATCAATTAGATTTTAAGCCAAAGACTATAATAAGAGATGAGGAAGGACACTTCATCATACTCAAAGGGTCTGTCCAACAAGAAGATCTAACAATTTTAAATATCTATGCCCCTAACATGGGAGCAGCCAACTATATAAACCAATTAATAACAAAATCAAAGAAACACATTGACAAGAATACAATAATAGTTGGAGACTTTAACACACCCCTCACTGAAATGGACAGATCATCCAAGCAAAAGATCAACAAGGAAATAAAGGTCTTAAATGACACACTGGACGAGATGGACATCACAGATATATTCAGAACATTCTACCCCAAAGCAACAGAATACACGTTCTTCTCTAGTGCCCATGGAACATTCTCCAGAATAGATCACATCCTGGGTCATAAATCAGGTCTCAACAGGTATCAAAAGATTGGGATCATTCCCTGCATATTTTCAGACCACAATGCTCTGAAGCTAGAACTCAATCACAAGAGGAAATGTGGAAAGAGCACAAATACATGGAGACTCAACAGCATCCTTCTAAAAAATGAATGGGTCAACCAGGAAATTAAAGAAGAATTGAAAAAAACCATGGAAACAAATGATAATGAAAACACAACGGTCCAAAATCTGTGGGACACAGCAAAGGCAGTCCTGAGAGGAAAATATATAGCGATACAAGCCTATCTCAAGAAACAGGAAAGGTCTCAAATACACAACCTAACCCTACACCTCAAGGAACTCGAGAGAGAACAACAAAGAAAGCCTAAACCCAGCAGGAGAAGAGAAATAATAAAGATCAAAGCAGAAATCAATGAAATAGAAACCAAAAAAACAATAGAACAAATCAATGAAACTAGGAGCTGGTTCTTTGAAAGAATTAATAAGATTGATAAACCCCTGGCCAGACTTATCCAAAAGAAAAGAGAAAGGACCCAAATAAATAAAATCATGAACGAAAGAGGAGAGATCACAACCAACACCAAAGAAATACAAACAATCATAAGAACATATTATGAACAACTATATGCCAACAAATTCGACAATCTGGAAGAAATGGATGCTTTCCTAGAGACATATAAACTGCCAAAACTGAACCAGGAAGAAATAGAAAACCTGAATAGGCCCATAACCAGTAAGGAGATTGAAACAGTCATCCAAAATCTCCCAACAAACAAAAGCCCAGGGCCAGATGGCTTCCCAGGGGAATTCTACCAGACATTTAAAGAAGAATTAATTCCTATTCTCCTGAAACTGTTCCAAAAAATAGAAATGGAAGGAAAACTTCCAAACTCATTTTATGAGGCCAGCATCACCTTGATCCCCAAACCAGACAAGGATCCCATCAAAAAAGAGAATTACAGACCAATATCCTTGATGAACACAGATGCGAAAATTCTCACCAAAATACTAGCCAATAGGATCCAACAGTACATTAAAAGGATTATTCACCACGACCAAGTGGGATTTATTCCAGGGCAGCAGGGTTGGTTCAACATCCGCAAATCAATCAATGTGATACAGTACATTAACAAAAGAAAGAACAAGAACCATATGATACTCTCAATAGATGCTGAAAAAGCATTTGATAAAGTGCAACATCCCTTCCTAATCAAAACTCTTCAAAGTGTAGGGATAGAAGGCACATACCTCAATATTATCAAAGCCATCTATGAAAAACCCACGGCAAGTATCATTCTCAATGGAGAAAAACTGAGAGCTTTTCCGTTAAGGTCAGGAACACGGCAGGGATGTCCACTATCACCACTGCTATTCAACATAGTACTAGAAGTCCTAGCCTCAGCAATCAGACAACAAAAAGAAATTAAAGGCATCCAAATCGGCAAAGAAGAAGTCAAACTATCGCTCTTTGCAGATGATATGATACTATATGTGGAAAACCCAAAAGGCTCCACTCCAAAACTGCTAGAGCTTGTACAGGAATTCAGTAAAGTGTCAGGATATAAAATCAATGCACAGAAATCAGTTGCATTTCTTTACACCAACAACAAGACAGAAGAAAGAGAAATTAAGGAGTCAATCCCATTTACAATTACACCCAAAACCATAAGATACCTAGGAATAAACCTAACCAAAGAGGCAAAGAATCTATACTCAGAGAACTATAAAGTACTCATGAAAGAAATTGAGGAAGACACAAAGAAATGGAAAAATGTTCCATGCTCATGGATTGGAAGAATAAATATTGTGAAAATGTCTATGCTACCTAAAGCTATCTACACATTTAATGCAATGCCTATCAAAATTCCATCCAATTTTTTCAAAGAAATGGAACAAATAATCCTAAAATTTATATGGAACCAGAAAAGACCTCGAATAGCCAAAGGAATATTGAAAAAGAAAACCAAAGTTGGTGGCATCACAATTCCCGACTTCAAGCTCTACTACAAAGCTGTCATCATTAAGACAGTATGGTACTGGCACAAAAACAGACACATAGATCAATGGAACAGAATAGAGAGCCCAGAAATAGACCCTCAACTCTATGGTCAACTAATCTTCGACAAAGCAGGAAAGAACATCCAATGGAAAAAAGATAGCCTCTTCAACAAATGGTGTTGGGAAAATTGGACAGCCACATGCAGAAAAATGAAATTGGACCATTTCCTTACACCACACACGAAAATAGACTCAAAATGGATGAAGGACCTCAACGTGAGAAAGGAATCCATCAAAATCCTTGAGGAGAACACAGGCAGCAACCTCTTCGACCTCAGCCGCAGCAACTTCTTCCTAGGAACAACGCCAAAGGCAAGGGAAGCAAGGGAAAAAATGAACTATTGGGACTTCATCAAGATCAAAACTTTTGCACAGCAAAGGAAACAGTCAACAAAACCAAAAGACAACTGACAGAGTGGGAAAAGATATTTGCAAATGACATATCAGATAAAGGGCTAGTATCTAAAATCTACAAAGAGCTTAGCAAACTCAACACCCAAAGAACAAATAATCCAATCAAGAAATGGGCAGAGGACATGAACAGACATTTCTGCAAAGAAGACATCCAGATGGCCAACAGACACATGAAAAAGTGCTCCACATCACTGGGCATCAGGGAAATACAAATCAAAACCACAATGAGATACCACCTCACACCAGTCAGAATGGCTAAAATGAACAAGTCAGGAAATGGCAGATGCTGGCGAGGATGTGGAGAAAGGGGAACCCTCCTACACCGTTGGTGGGAATGCAAGCTGGTGCAACCACTCTGGAAAACAGCATGGAGTTTCCTCAAAAAATTGAAAATAGAGCTACCTTATGACCCAGCAATTGCACTACTGGGTATTTACCCTAAAGATACAAACGTAGTGATCCAAAGGGGCACGTGTACCCGAATGTTTATAGCAGCAATGTCCACAATAGCCAAGTTATGGAAAGAACCTAGATGTCCATCAACAGATGAATGGATAAAGAAGATGTGGTATATATATACGATGGAATACTATGCAGCCATCAAAAGAAATGAAATCTTACCATTTGCGACGACATGGATGGAACTAGAGCGTATTATGCTTAGCGAAATAAGTCAACTGGAGAAAGACAACTACCACATGATCTCCCTGATATGAGGAAGTGGAGATGCAACGGGGGTGGGAGTTAAGGTGGTAGGAAAAGTAAAAATGAAAGAAGATGGGATCGGGAGGGAGAAAAACCAAAAGAGACTCTTAATGTCATAAAACAAACTGAGGGGGGTGGGGGGAAGAGGGGTTGGGTGAGGGTGGTGGGGTTACATCATATGTTTAAATAAAGCTTAAATAAAGTAAAAAAAAAAAATTAAAAAAAAAAGAATAAGAAGGTAAAGAGTGTATTTGGAGAGTAGGTAGAAGAACCCAAGCTATAAGTATTTCAGATAAAATGTTGGTGAGCAGCTGTAACACATCAGATATTACAACTGGATTAAGAAAAAACCAAATCTACCTATTGCAGGCATTCCCTTAACCAACTATGTTGCTTTAGAATAAGGTATAAAATAATCCTTACTTATTTTAAAAGAGAAAAAAATCTGCTTCCTAGTTAATTAGACAAGAAGGGAAATGAGAAGAGAGAGAAATGCAAAAGCAAATTTGTTTTAAAATTTTAAAAACCTGGTTTTCATAAGAAAAAGATGTTTCCATTGGTACACATAATCAGTTTAAATACCACAATGCCCCAAGATAACTTTCTATCAAAATTCCATTTGGCAGAGTGAAACTTAATACTCAACAGAGGAAGTGTGCTCTTGACAGGATACTGGCATAAGTGACATGAGCAAATCAAAAGATAGAAAGTACACCTTTTTCAAGACATTTCTCCGTTCAACTATTTGGCAGTGATTGGAGGTGAGGTGCCCTCATCACTACAGTAATGAACACTTTTAAGCAGGTTTTGCTAAATGAAAGGGTGCATTCACATCCCAAAACAGAGCCTGTGGAAAAGAGCTATTACTCTTTGAAAATTCACAGCTATCTAGAAGATACCCAAGAACTTTTACTGATAGAATGCCAGTATCTCCAAAATAATCAGCAATAAAAGCATTCAAAATATAGTGACAATATACTCTTCTAATTGTTCTGTGTTGTTTCAACTTTAGGAGGAAAGAAGGCATAAGAGAGGGAAGGGGTAAATAGGGCACAGGCCTCTTCTCTGTTAAGATCCTACGTACCATATCAAAGCTGTTTATGTAGTCAGAAACAAGTCCTGTGGACTCAGCAAAAACCTAGAAATAATTTCAGAGAAGAACAATGAAATACAAACAAAGTATTAAGCAAAATCAAGGCATAACAGGGGAAATGATCAAGAACAGATGTATTTAAGAAGTGTGAGAATTAGAAAAGAGTAAACGACCGTATCTTACAAGCCACCTTATCTTATACGGTGTAAACTGAACTACAAGTATAACTGCAGAGTGCCGTTCGTGCAAAAAGAGGGCGAGAAAAATCCGAAGCACAAGAGAGAGTTAGCTCCGCAATATGGAGTGTGGAAAAAGAAAGCTAAAAACACAAAGCCTAACTCAATTAGTTTCTGAAGCCTTTTGGTATCCGAGCTCTATATTCCAGAGATAGTAAGGACAAGGATTCTGGCAAGGAGGAGGAAAGGGAACTGAAGAGCCAGGAGGAAATCTGGAATCATCTGAATGATTTCTATGTAATAGTTCTACAGAAAGCATCGGCCGTGCTAGGTTGCTATGAGGGAGGGCGGGCACATACATATGAGGTAGAGATGGACAACTCTTCTCACCATGGGAACAAAGCCCAAGACACAACGCGTGACAAAAACAATAATGCGAGGACCCAGGATGAGGAAGGAGAACCCACACTGAACGAACAGGAGTCCCAGGGCCAATACTCAGTGGTCCCTCTGATGAAGAAGGGAGCACTGCATGGGGAGAGGCATGTGCCAAGATAAAGCCTCCCAGAGCTGTACTGAGATAACAGCAAGTTACGCAAGAATTTGGAGGAGCCAGAAATGACTAATCGTCATTCTCTCTCCAAGGAATACTGATGTTCACAGTGTACATGGAAGGTCCCAGTGGTATTGCCTGTGGTCTAAACCCAAAGTGCTGTTATCTACAGCCAGGGCAGACTGTTCCTTTTTACAACAGCTGGGACTATTCGTGAAAAATCCTAACACGAAATTGCTGGCTGCCATTCCCAAAAGGCAACCATGCATTTAAGGGCTCACACTTTAGACAAGGAAAGTACCGTGAGTGAAGACTTTACCACAACAAACCACATAAAAAATCTGTTTGTTTTATGTCCAGCTTACTAAGAGAAGAAATTTAAAAGCCAGAAATTCTGTCTTCTGAAGATATTTGAGGAACAATTAAGGATGTAAGAAAAAGCAAAACTCTTAGGAATTCAGTTCTAAAAGTAACTTGCCAGCCTGAGACTGGCATAAAAATTCTCCACCTCTCTCATTTTTAATGTAAGATATAGTGAGAAAGTTTCACAGATCTCACTGAAGAGCAGCTAATTAAGGGTTCATGTGACTCTGGGCATTAAAAACTGTTTCAAGCTTGTTCATGATATCAGGAAAGCGATTTCCAGGAAAACTGGAAGTACCTATTGTTAAATAAATGAGCCTTCAATTATTGGGAAAATGTCTATCTGCCAATTCCTTCTTCCTACTCCAGCTTTCTACAGACTAGCTGAAAAGCCATTAATAGATTTTTTTATGCATCACACATAGTGAAAACAATTGTCATGTCCCTGTCTTCCACTGTAACATTATTCTGTATATTATTTGTTTCTTTCACAATTTTTTGAGAACCCTTTTGAGTAAACTGGAACCAAGGGTCTTAATCTCTCAGTCCTAAGAGATTTATATCTCCTGGGGCACAAAATTATAAATTAAATTATCAAATAACTGCAAGATGGTCCTTTATTTTTCTTAATAAAAGTGTCTAAAGTTACCTTGAAGTCTAATAGTTTCCAAATCAGGATTTACCAAACGTTTATCCAAAGGTAATACTCCTTTGCCCCAGCCTATATCAACCACCATTCTTTTCTTTTTCCCTTTAAGATTCTAAATACTAATCTAAGTGGAATGATACAGTATTTGCAAAATTGATCTTATTAAATAAACTTTTTTTTCTACAAAGAGCTCCTACAAATTAAAAACAAAAAGCAAACATATACTAATCGTCCCAAATGATTCAACAGAAAAATGGTCAAGAAATATATAAACTCGAATAAAGTTCAACTTTACTAAATCATTTTTTATTTACAGAATGGGGGGGATTTTAAATTACAAGGCTAACAAGGATATAGTTAGGCAAACTACTATACTTTGGGTGGAAATAAAAAACGGTGCAAAATGCCTGAAGAATAATGAAGTACTGGAAATATTCATAAGGAATCACAGTATTGGAGCGCCTGGGTGGCTCAGTCGTTAACTGTCTGCCTTTGGCTCAGGTAATGATCCCGGGGTCCTGGGGTCGAGCCCCAGATCGGGTTCCCTGCTTGGCAGGAAGCCTGCTTCTCCCTCTCCCACTGTCCCTGCTTGTGTTCCCACTCTCATTGTGTCTCTCTCTGTCAAATAAATAAATAAAATCTTAAAAAAAAATCACAGTATCATCATTTTATTTTAAGGATACACATATATTGAACAGAATAAAAAGGAAAACAACCACTAGTGATTACTTTTAAGTAATAAGGTCTCAGGTAATTTTTATTTTATTTTACGCTTCAAGCTCTTCTGTATTTTCTACCATGAAAAATACAGTTTTATAATGTGGAAAAAGATGATCATCTGTATCAGTAAAGTCCTGAGATCAAGTTAAATTCTTGTACTTTGTCAAAACTTGTCAAAACTTGTTTTCTTGTCAAAACTCCTTGTTTTCGGGGTGCCTGGGTGGCTCAATGGGTTATAGCCTCTGCCTTCAGCTCAGGTTACAATCCTGGGGTCCTAGGATCGAGCCCCACATTGGGCTCTCTGCTCAGCGGGGAGCCTGTTTCCTCCTCTCTCTCTGCCTGCCTCTCTGCCTACTTGTGATCTTTGTCTGTCAAATAAATAAAATCTTTAAAAAAAAAAAAACAACAAAACTCCTTGTTTTCCAAGCACAATGTTTTAAGAATTCCCTTAAAAATTCAGACCTTTAAAAATGTTAATGATAATGACAAATGTTTTCTCAATTTGAAAAGTTCCTTCTTTCTCATCTATAGTTCTGTGATGGGCTTTTTGCCATGCAGTTTCTGAACTTTACCTCTCTTTATTTGTTGGGCCATACCCTTAAAATTTTATCAATGTACTTTGGCTCTGAACACAGACTTCCCCAGTGAAAATGGAGCAGGAATATATAATGACAGGGTTAACAGCAGTTGAAAGACATGGTTGGAACAGAAGACCAATAGCTGGTGAAGACCATATGTTTATGGCCACCACTAACTATACATGGAATTCTTTTAAACATTTATGGCCACATCTCTTTCTTTCTTCCGCAACTATTCCCAAAATAAATGGGAACAAGAACAATCCTGGTAATGGGAATTCAGTCCTCTTTCTTGAAAGAATTCTCCAATGTCCCCACAAGCAAGGACATTTAGGAAAGCATTATTTACATATCATTCTCAGGGTATGATTAAACTACCCATTAATATAAGTAAATAATAACCTCGAAGGTAGTGCCCTGGTAACAAACAGTTTCACCAGGATTTCTTTGTCTTCTCAGCAGGAAAATCCAAGAGTTGAGAATGTACCTGGTTATGCTCCATTAGCCACTGCCCCAGGACCATTCTCCATGGTTGGCTCTGCCCTGCTTTGTACCCAGGAAGCCGAACCAGCATCTCTGGCAGCAGCTGTGCAGCCCCATGAGCTCAACTCCACTGGGCACTCCCTCGCCACAGTCCCTTTCCATAGGGGTGCCATAATACTCTGTCCTCCCTTTGCCCCACAACCCACGGCTCTGGTTCTTGCCAGCTCTCGGGCCTCATCACCTGTTAATAACTATTTGCTTGTCCTTTTACTCTATCCTTCATTCAAGTTTATTTAAATCTTTTGGAGTTAATTCTGCTTTCTGTCAGACCGAGACTGCTAACACGTTTTCTACCAATTCCTTTTTTTCTCTTGATGAGAAAATGTACAGGAGGTTGGGGGTGGTGAAGTAGAGAAGCTCATTCAACATTTGTGCTTTTCTTTCTTTGTAAGGCACTAACTTTTACAGGGTAGACTCCATGCCTTATATAAGAATAAAATTCCTTAGGTCTCAGCTGATAACTTTTTTGAAAATATTGATTTCTTCTTCTTGTTCAACACAACTCAACTTCACAACTATACTAAGAATTGTGACACAGTTTTGCTCCCTTCCTCCACTCCCCTCCCCTCCCCCACTTTCATGTCTCTGTCCTTCTCCCTGACCCCAGAGGCTGTTAAAGCAAATGTATTTTTATCATACGGTCATGTTTATTCTGGTTCATTACTGGAAGTATCTTGGCACCTTCAGATAGTCCTTGATAAATGTGTTGTAATGTTTATAGGACCTTTGAGAAATATGTGTGGATTCAGCAGCATTTAAAAACTTCTTTAATATTTTCTTGGCTTCCATACAACTTTCTACCTCTAAAGGCATTTGTTTGTATGTTCCACTCCCAAAAAACACTGTTTTACCTATATACATACATTTTTTGTGCCAACTTCAAATCTCTAGAAGTAGGATTTCTGCAAACCACTAGTCATCCTAAAGTCAGAGTTTCTTACTGAAGCAGGGGAGGTCTATGGATCATCTTTGTGGGGCTGGTGAACCTGCCTCTAACTGCATTCAAAGACTGTGTACATATGCAGTGGTAAGTTTTTCTGAATGGATCTGCAGATCCTCAAAGAGGCTGAAACAGTTGAGAAGGCTTCATCTAAGCAGAAGGAGTTTTATAAAGACATTAAGAGAGCATATTTTAAAATACTTTAAGGATTCAATTTTGGTTTGGCATTCAAGCTGATATTTGTCTTCTATTCAGAAATGTTCAACAATTACGTTTTGGGGCATAATTTCAGCAGTTATATTTAAAACATGAAAGCTAACCAAAAAGATGACACCAAATTTGTATTCATCATCACTTTTTTTCAGTTTTTCTAAAAGACACAGGAGAAAGTAGTAACAAAGAAT
>ML093293.1:0-37846 GCA_003697995.1 Taxidea taxus jeffersonii | reverse complement strand
GAAGGTCTGTGAGAGAAGGCATAATTGAATCAAGTCAACTCCTTAAAAAAAAAAAATCCTACATGGTGTATTAGAGTAAAAATCCTTGAGCCTTTATCATTCTACTACAGAAATAGATCTTTATTCAGCCGATGATATAAAAATCTTGATTCAGTACATCCCCTACATATACCAAAGAACTTCAGAGCTGGAATGGAACAACATTCTAGTCTTCCTTCCCTTCCTTGATCAAAGTTCATGAAGTGTTCACCAGAATGGGCCAGGCACATCTCACAAAGTCCAGTCATTGTGGTGAGGACCCCTCAGTCAGGGCCATGTAGGTGACCACAGATTTTAAAACCTCCCTACTCCCAGCACGCCTTCCTCCAAATGTCATCTAGACTTGCTGCATTTGTAGTCATAGAAAGTGTGGCATTTCACAAAAAGCAAAAGTTAGCTGTTAACAATAATTTCCAAGAACCATCTTTCTCATCATAAACCTTCCAAGATTTCCCAACCTTATAGAATTAAAAGTTTGAATTGTTTGTTGTGTTTTCAAAGCCCTCAAGATCAGGACTGCACCCAGCTATCCAGCTTTCACTTCCCTTCATTCCCTTCAGATAAGCTGCACTACAATCAAACCGAAACATTCCCCGTAATATCTTATAGCTTCTCATTTCCATATTCTCACTTTTGGCTCCATCTATCCAACCCTCACCACCTTAAGGTCAACCCAAGTGTACATTTCACCAGGTCCCTCCAGAGTAATGTAGAGAAGCTCTGCGGGCTTCTCTTTCACTGCCCAGTTCTCAGAGAGAAGTCAAGTATGAGGTCAGTCCTTAGTCCCCTATCACATGCTACCTACTGTCCACACACCCATCATTCTTAAGTCTGCAGCCTTCTTCATCTCATGGAAACCACCATGTCCAGCTTTTGTATCTTTCACAGAACATACTATTTACTGTATCTTCAAATTAGATAAGCATCTGGATTTCCCTAGAGTAACCGGTATCTGCTTCCTGGTCTTTTTATGCATTTATCGCCTCCTCTTCTGTACTCAAGAGTGCACTCCCCCAGCATACCCATACAGCCCTTCTGACTCAGGCACGGCCATCTGCTAGGCTCATTTCGTCTTTGGGCAATCACCCCTGCTTTCCTCAGCTCCTCCTTCTAGGAACTGATTTTAAGTGAAGCAACTTTAATTTTCTGAATCTTCGGGACACCTGGGTGGCTCAGTTGGTTAAGCCGCTGCCTTCGGCTCAGGTCATGATCCCAGCGTCCTGGGATCGAGTCCCACATCGGGCTCCTTGCTCGGCAGGGAGCCTGCTTCTCCCTCTGCCTCTGCCTGCCTCTCTGTCTGCCTGCGCTCGCTCTCTCTCTAACAAATAAATAAATAAAATCTTTAAAAAAATATTTAATTTTCTGAATCTTCAATCTCTGGCACAGGTTATGGAGTAAAGTAGGTGTCCATACACACAGATAGCTGTGAGAAATAAGTAATAGTAAATGGGATAACATAATGGGCTTAGCACAGTGTCCTTGTTATAGTCAGTATTCCATAAGTGTTAGCTATTATTAATGAATGATTACCATCCTAGCTCTTCTGCAGACATATTCTTATTTGCTCTTACCTCTTTTAGAGATGTGCTCTGATTTAGCAGAGTCCAGTAAGTCTATATAACCTCTAGATCCCCCTGATAAAGCTGCCTTAGACAGCATTTGTGAAGCATCACAGACACTCACAGCTGGTGACAGTGGCTCTGAATGACCAAACCCCCAGAGCCTTCTCACATCATCTGGTGTTTAGCCCTGTGTTTCCCCTCCCCAGACGGTCCCATCAAGAGCAAACAACATCTCTTCTTTTTAATTACGGTTTTGGTATTAATTATATTAAGATGTCTCAGATTAGCTTTATTCTGTTAGTGTCTGTGTTTTTTGTTTTGTTTGATTTTTAATGAGAAACACCTGTCAGACTGTTGGTATCATCCTCACAGAGTGATATAGGATAAGTGAGAGCATGATAAACTGTTATTCCTGTTTTTTAGAGAAATTTTTATATGCAATTTGACATTTGATATGTTTGTTTTCCCTCACTTTTTAAGGAGTATTAGGAATGTTCAACATATCAGCATGGTAACTCCTTGACGAAGATAGGTTTTCTTCATACCTTGTGAGAGGAAAATATTTGAAAAGAGAAAAGAAAGAATTAAAATGGAATGTATTTACTTTTTCACTTCGCCATCACCTCAATGTTTCTCTCAAACAAAAAAGGAAAGAAAAAGAAAAAAAGAAAGAAAACTATTTGATTAAGGCCACAGTAAGTTCTAAAATCTGAAAATCAAAACTAATTTAGCCTAAATCTATAACATCTCTACAATATGTGTCTTCACAGCACAACATATCAATGATACTTACATATTAGAAGCTAGGTAAAGGCATTTTAAGCAAGATTTCTAAAAAAATTAAATTAGGTTATATCTACTAAGTATTGTACCTGGGGTCTGTCCTCTACTGCATTATTCTGGCAAGCTCCAGCCTTCCCACCCGGCAGTGCCCCCTGCCATCGCCCTCGACTCCCACCCCATGGCACTTGTGTCCAAGACCAGGTTCGGCCTTAATCTGGTTCACAGATTGATTCTTCTTGGAACAGAATGCAGCATGAGCCACTTCTGCAACTGCCAGACACTAAGTAGTAATATAATTGGAGAGAAGTACCACTATCCTGCCAGGAATGATCGAGATTCTCAAACCAGCAGGAGGCAGCTTTTGGGGGTGAGGCTAGAGGAGTGACTAAGAACTGAACTGAGTCAAATGGGAATATTTCTGTGCCGCATCCAATAACAGAATGTATATGCTAATGTTATTTTTTTTTAAGATTTTATTTATTTGACAGACAGAGATCACAAGTAGGGGGAGAGGCAGGCAGAGAGAGAGAGAGGAGGAAGGAGGCTCCCTGCTGAGTAGAGAGCCCAATGTGGGGCTCGATCCCAAGACCCTGGATCATGACCTGAGCCGAAGGCAGAGGCCTTAACCCACTGAGCCACCCAGGCGCCCCATGCTAATGTTATTATAGATGGAAAGATTCCATGTGCTCTGTGGACTAACTTTATCATATGCCTGGAAAAGAGAGGGTATTTGGATTCACTGGCAGACCTACCCTTCCCTGTAACACTGGCTTTTGTTGATTAAATTTTAATAAGACCGTTTTTTCTTAATAGGGTCGATTCTTAATAGGGTTAGAGGAGAAATACAATTGGCATCAGCTACTCTGACATGATTATTAGCAGGTACAAAAGCATCAGAGAAGTTTCCTTCTAGAGCAGGAGAAAAAGTATTTTCCCCTTCTGGGTCCTTATCTTAGAATCCAAAATTTAAGTTGGAGAAAAGTCAAAATGCTTCATTTGTGTTCTGACTTATCTGAATTGTTGCTTAGATAAGCGTTCACATTTTTGTTATTAATGGGACTCCCATGTCCTTGGTGGAGAACGTTTTAGGATTCACACTGGCATTTATTATGTGCAACCTCATTAACATGAATGCCACAAATCCACAACATGAAAGTTTTGAGTAAGGCTGGGATTTACCTTATCTTTGGAAATGAAGAAAGTGCTTGATAAGTAAATGAATGTAAATAAAAACGTCTGGACTGAAGAAGTGCTGTTCGAACACCATCAGGTCCTTCAGAAGCCAAATTTGTATATTTTAAGCCACACAGTACCTATAAAATCTAACAGTACCTAACTAATCATGAACTGGTCTCCCCAGGAATGCTGGGCCATAATTTAGTTATATTAAATCCATGGGAGGGAAAGAAAACTTTCTTCCAATAACAGTTTTTGCATCAGATTCAGTGACAAAGGTATCACCTGGATTATTTGAGAGTAGTAATGACTGACTGAAATGTTTGTTCTCATATAATCCTGTTGGTTTTTCCGAGTCAGACTGTCGAACTTTCCCAAGTTTAGTGCTCCATTTTCATTTCCTCAGCATTCCTAAATTTCGTCCCACTGATTTTATGCTTTTATCTCCATCAGGCAAGGATTAGAGAAAATTAAAGGCATAAAATTTAAAACCGACTCTTTTTCCTGTTTTAAAAGGAAAAAAGTGGGAAATGCCTAACCTGGAACAGAAAATGGAAATTACTGATCAATTTCAAGGCTGTGTGTTTCTCTCATAAAAACCAAGGGTGGGTTTTATGCTTACTCAGATTTTCTGCCCTTCTTCTGTATCAGCATAAATGCACATATCACCTTCTTTGCTTTCTATATGCTTTTACAGCCTTAAGCATTTATTTCTTTCCCTTTTTAACCACAAGTGAATTCCAGGTCCCTTCCAAGTTAATGGATCTCTTTGCCAATAAGGTATCCAGAAAGGATACAGCATGCCATGTGTAGAGAATTTTCTCCATAGTCATATAAACCAGATTTTTGCCACTTCTGCTGCTCAGTCTAAAGTGTCAGGGTATATAAACAGAATTATTATGGATCTTTGATGGAATTGTGCTTCTGGCAATTTTCAGTAATTTCTAGCTCTTTTTGTTTGATCATTTGTCTACTTAAACATTCAAAAGCCTAAAGTAAGCGACCAGTTTTATCAGGTAGGAGTCCTGGTTCTGCTGACATGAACTCGGTTTCCTCACTCATAAAATGGTTTTGGTAATACTATTTCACAGTAAGTGCTTAGTAAACATTAGTAAATATTAATGCACCTGTATCATCTGGGGGTCCCAAAACAGCACTACACTTAGACTCTGAGTCTTCGTTTGGTATTCCTTCCAGTCTTTCCTGCTTCTCTCCCTCTGTTCCCAGGGTACTCCTTTGGCACTCTTATATGTCATTCACCTGGATAATCTATCAACTCATGTAGCTTTAACTCCCATCCAATACCCTGATGTTTCCTAATTCCAATTTCCCAACCTTGATCTCTCTATAGCTTCAGCCACCCAGTAAACTTCTCATTATCCTCATACTCTTCAATTTCAACATGGCAGGCTCAAATCTGTTGCTGTCTTCTATCCTTTAGGCAGAAATGGGGATCTCCACAATTTAGACAGGAAGTGTGTGATCTTGTCTTACTTTAATGCAAACATTTGTCTGTGCTCAGAGCTAAACCCCTCCTGAATCTCTCCCATGTAAGTAATTCACTTCAGCAGTATTGGCCAGGGAGGCACCATCCATTGTTAGGAATCATCATGCTTTTTTTTTTTAATTTGAAAATTCCAAAATTTATTGGGTTCATTTATATGTGAAAACATTTTCTTCCTCCATCTAACCCTGATTTAACTTGTCATTTGGGACAGTGTCTTGGGAAAAGCTGAAGGCTACACTCTCATAATTTTTTTTAAATTTTATTAATTTATTTGACACACAGAGATCACAAGTAGGCAGAGAGGCAGGCAGAGAGAGAGGAGGAAGCAGGCTCCCCATTGAGCAGAGAGCGGATGTGGAGCTCGATCCCAGTGTCCTGGGATCATGACCTGAGCTAAAGGCAGAGGCTTTAACCCACTGAGCCACTAAGGCGCCCCTACACTCTCATAATTTCTAAATCACCTTTGAAAGTTGACCAGTCCAAGATATCAGCTACATTGGCTGGTGCCTAAATAATATGAGAAAGAAAAAGGAAAAGACAAAAAAAAAAAAAAAAAAGAGAAGAAAAGAAAAAGTAACATATATTTTGAGCAATAACTCTTCCCAAAGTCTCCAATATTTTTAAAGTGACTATTATATGTTTTCAGGGTTTATTCATTATTGACTCTATTATTTTTATCCCTGATAGAGATGGTCAAGATTGTAAAAGTTTGAGGATTTGACAGAACTACATCTGGGTAGAAAGAAATTCATGTCACATTAACAATTCAACACTCAGTCACTTCCCATATCTTTCCCTCATTCACAAAGGTTAAAGATCACAGGGTCTTGAAACAAACATAATATAGCTATCTGTATGTATCTAAATGCCTTTATATTTAGAACCTATGAAATTCTAATAGACTCTATTCCAACTGAGTCTGACCAATACATGGAGATTTGCTGTAGCAATGAAGAATGTGCTGAGTGTCCTTTGTTTAAGAAGAAATTGCTCAAGCACTATAACGTACCTTTAAGGCTAATCTGGAAAGAGATTGAAACTCTTTTTTAAGGTTTCCAAAGTACACCTGCAAGTTTGACCAGTGCCTATTAAATTCCATCTCATAATAAAAGCTATGTCAATTGCCATGTAAAGAAAATTTTGAGAGAATGTACAGAAGCTTAATGTCACACATATCACCAGCCACTGAAATGGCCTATTACAACAATCAAGGCACTCATTTAACTGGGCCTCTCCTGCAGCAGGGCTGACTCAGACCCCAGAGTTTATAAAGAGAGATGCTGGACATTTTATAATCTATTCCTCTTTCTTTTACCGCATAATGTAGAAAAAGAAAACAAAGTTGACTGCATTTTTGGCTAGATACTACTATATAATGTATCATGTAAAAACCTTATGGATCTTGATTTTGGCACTTCCACTGCATGCTTTAAACTTTTTTTTTTTTTTTTCTGTATTCAGCAAACCTGACAACTACATTCTCTAATATGCCACAGACATTCCCATCAAGCTTGGCTGCAAATCAAGTCTCAATGTCTGACCATATTTCCTCAAATCGGTGGCACCTCTTATAGTCTCTTGTTTTGTTCTCTTCAAGTTTCCATGATTTTTGTTTTTCTATGTTTGTACATTCCTTAGCTTTCACTTTGTTGGCCTTGAAAATGATCAGCTCTGTGAGTCTCCTGGCCACAGATCTCTATTAGTGCGAAGGAACTGGCCCATACAAGGTTGGGTGTGTAGCATGTGCAGGCTCTTTCCGACGTAAATCAACAACAAAGACATATTGGGAAACTGGTGTCATGACGGAAAGTGGTGCCAAGTTAAAATGATCATTTGAAGGGGAGTCTGGTTTCTGATTGAAACCCAGACTCCACACCTACAAAACAAAGTTAACTTCTACAACTTGATCTATTCTCATCTGATTTAAGGCTCCCATTTCCTTTTCGATAGAAATATTTCATAAGAATGTTTTTCACACAAAAATCAGTATGGAAGTGGTTGCATTTATTAGTAACTGATAAGAACTTCAAACCCATCCGTTCTTGAACTGTATTCATGAAAAAGATTATATAGATACAGGCTTTTAGTTATGGAATAAGTCACGTCACAGAAATTAAAGTACAGCAAAGAGAATACAGTCAATGATACTGTAATAGCGATGTATGGGGACAGATGGTAGCTGTCACCACACTTGTGGTGAACAAAGCATAATAGATAAAGATGTCAAATCATTGCTGTACACCTGGTACTAATATAACAATGTGTCTCACCTGTACTCAAGAAAAGAAGAAGAAGAAAAAAAACAAATGCAGATTATATAGGGACTTACTCTAGACTCCTAGAAGGTAATGGCACACTCCCCAAAATCAAAGATTCCCCGAGCCAATGCTTGCTTTGCAACCTCCAGAAGAGAAGCCCAAATCATCTCCTTCATTTATTTTTTTTTCTTTTATACAGACTTAAAGAATCAGCAGCCTGAACTGTTTATTAGCTGCCCACTCTCAACAACCCTTATCTAGAGGAGAATATCTCCTTTTTCCGGCTGTATTGTAATACTGAATTACAAATAATTCTACATTTTTCTAAAAACTTTATCAAAATAAACAGAGACAGAACCAATTAACACACAAGGGAAATCACAATAAACCATCTGAAAAACTCAATATTGACTGGTATCCTTGCCAGTTCCTTTAAGTGGAAATTGATTTGGGCCTCAAGGAGCTCAAAGTCTTTCACTGATGCATTTCTTAGTGTTTCTCTTGTCTCAATCTTAAATCTTGTCACTACCCCCTGTCCCTAGGATTGGTATATCTCCTCTTTCAGTTAGAAAGTAATCAACTTTCTTCCCATCCCCATCCTTCTCTGTAGACAGCTACTACAAAGATAGAGGGACCTCATCTGTATCTTAGCATTATCTAGTTTCCCACAAACTCATCCCTTCATAAATTTTTCATCTCTTATCTCACAAAATCTTTAGTCATACCCTTAAAGAACAAACTTTACATTTTTATAAAGTAAATGAGAAAGTCTTTGAAAGGAATTAAAATAAACTTTGTCTTTCAGGAAATCAATAAGGAAAAGAGCCAATGTGTTGTTTTTCCATAAGTTCTTCTAATACCATCATATGTTCATTTCTATCATTCATAGTTAATCTAAGAAAATAAGCAACAGATTACTGAATATCTCTAAGTGAAAACTATACATCATTTGGAAAACATCTTTCCAAGTTCTCTGACTCTACCCTTCCATTGCCTTTTAACTATTTTATAACACTTTAAATTTTATGTAGCTCGGAGCAAAGCAAAGTTAAGTGTAGCAAACAGACATGCAAATAAATTCTCTCCCTTGGTAGTTCAACTGACTTCCCTTCCTCCTTTCATTAGAAAAAGCCAAAATCATTTGACATTCCTTTATTCCACATAAATGTGTGCTTCTCCTCTGAATGGTTATAATATCATCGGCCAGGTTCTCTCATTAATAATGAGATAAATAAAATCCTTTACATGTGTTCTTTTTTTATCTGTGCAAGAGTCAGGATTTTCCTTTTTTTTTTTTTTTAATCATTCATTAGAACAATTTCCAAAGCCACTAATAAAGACAGTTTAAATCTCATTGTTATAGATTCCAAAAAGCCTTTTTTGGTTAACAAAAATTTCTCTGCATTGAATACTAGTTTAAGTAAATGGCTTAGAAAATCTATTCTCTCGTGTTTGGCGGTAGTGATGTATTTATCGTGCTGAGATCTCACCTGCAATGAACATGGGAACTTCTCTGTGGAAGAGAAAACATGAGTTCTACAGCTTAATAAGAAGCAAAACTATTAGGTATAGATACACTAAGGATCTGGGAAAGAATAGAAACTGTCATTTGGGGACTCAGCAATCTGCTGCATGAATGTAATTTACAGTAATTTAACACCCTTAATGGAATAAGGATTTCTCAAGAAAACCATTCCCATTCTCAGACCTGGCAACAACCACGCTCCTTTTAACACCATTTGCTCTTTCCACAATATACAAATTCACAGTGGACTTATTACTAAAACCAAAAGCAGAGCTAAGAACACGTTTGCTTCAAACGTGTTTATGGAAAGCAGCTAAAACAACGTCTTTTTTCAAATGACCACAACTCCCTCCAAAAGTGACCAATTTTTCTCACTCCTTTGTCCTTCTTCTTAATGTAATTCTACTTTTAGGTTTCACAAAGCAGAAGGTCACAACTGAGTTTCTTTTGTACCACAGAAAAAGAGTAAGCAGAAATTATTGTCTTAATATAAAAGAACAATTTAGCAGTTTTCATTTCTTCCCTACTTTGATTTGTAATTTAGTGAAGAATGCTTTATGGTACTATATAAATATGACGGTAAGAACCCAAAGCAGTTCATATCAATTAATTCTTCCAATATACTAGCAAAAGGCTTAAAATGCCTACATTCCAGATATTTAGCCTGATGCTCTTTCTCTAGGAAAATCTGCAAGGATTTTAGGTTTTACAGATTTTTTTGTTTTTGTTTTTACTAAAATATGTTGATAGATCTTAAATATTTTAATGACTGAAGCTGTTGTCCTTAGAATCTAAAATGGGTTTTCACCAAGTGGCCAGATTAAAAAAAAAAAAATCACTGAAACGAATGCTCAATTTTTATTTTAATTTCAGTTTCCTGTCTCTGATCACAATTTACAGAAGAGCAATAGAAATTTTTCACAAGAAATAAGCTTCTGTCATTTGTTCCATTATCTTGGACCTACAAATGATGAGACGAAATGGCTGATAAAATATTTCTGACACTTGACAATTTTTGCTAATGCTCTATAGGGTCCAAATGGACCTACTTATCTAGTCTGGCAGTTTGGTTATTAGAACTAACCTCGTCTTTGCTAGATGGGGGACAGGAATGAATAATGGGCTTCTTTTTTGTCATAGCCTCAATAGAGGAGGGGAGAAAAACTAGACGAGCTATGTTCCATGCTTTGCTGGAACATATTGCTTTGCTTTTTTTTTTTTTGCTTTGCTGCTGAATACCATACTCATGGTAGCAATATAATTGCCTCTACCAGGATCCACCACAAATACCATTTTTATTCAGTAGAATAAACAGAACTGTCAGTTTTGGTAGAGGAGGTGGGCATTAGAAATGATGTAGCAACCATTCAGCTCTATGGTGATAGCTCCTATCGGTGAGTTCATGTGCCACATATTCAACACACATTTGGGAACCACAGATTTATGAACAGGTTACACCCTATAGGTGTTTTTGTGAAATGGTTGTATGAAATACACAATTTTTTTCCCAGATCAAAAAAAAAAAATTGCATGATTGCTCTGATCCTAGGTGTAGCTCCCAAAGGCCTAATAATCCACAGTTTTTTAGTCAAAAAACTAGATATATGGTTTTTTGAAGACTGTAGAGAAAACATACTGCAAGTGCATGTCAATACATTTTGTGTTCTTCACAATAACTTTAGAAACCAAGCACCACTTCTAATGTTGTTTGCTATGTGTAGTTTCTGGGCTAGGAGTGCAGCTTCTCAGTGTTGCCAACCTCCAAGAACTTCAGACATTTCGCTAGGATAATGAAAAGAGAAGCCTTTGATGTGAAGGCCAATTGCATACTCCTGATCTGAACTGGAGGTTTCAGGCTTAAGGATAGTCGTTATAGTTATCAATGTAAATACTGATATTTATAACACCTCTTGTTCTAACAAACTTTATTCATAAGCAACGTAAACATACAAATAATCACTGACAGAAATCCTATCTTGGTCCCAGTCTTCCCATGTCCTTTATTCTTTAACTCGGAATACCTGGAATGACTGATGTGGATGAAGTCCTAGCCCTACTGACTGGGCTAGAGGTCACACAGGTACCGGCAGTTAAGAAAAGGCCTGTGCCCTTCTTACTCCTCTTTATGGAAAAGACCCCTTGAAACAACAGAAACACGAGTCAGAGATCCTGAATGTAAACATCCTCCATACACCCATTTATTGATCATAAGCTACTCTTTGGCATAGACTCTCTCATACTTACTTTTGCCTCTTTAATGCATAACATGATGCTCAGACAAGGCAGTTTACTATTTGTTGTACTTTTGACCTCTCACATCTCAATTTTCCAGGAGAAACAGCAATGTAATAGCTGGACAGATGAACTGGTAGTACACTTAAAGGTAACGTCACATACTCTTCCTACAGAAATTGTGCTAGGATTTCAAAGTACTTACTGAAATCTACATTTCTCCATGGAGAAATGTACACTTACTCATAAACAAATATAAATCCACAAGACATACATGTAGTAGTACATCCAACAAGGAGGCTGATTTTGTGCCAGTGCCACAGAGTTGAGCTTGTTATTTTATAGGTACTCCTTATATATTCTAAAGCAATATATCTAATGACACATATAAATTATGTTCAGCATTGTGTATTTCCATGACATAGTTATTTCTATGCATACTAAAAGAGTTTTCTTATAAAAGCAATTAAAAATTAAAGCAGCAAAAAAAAGTTAGAAATTTAATGTTAGCACCTATGAAAATTCTTTACAAATATAAGCATTCCTAACTATCAAAGTCTATGATGTTGCTGAAATCTAACTGCAAAGGATATCTTGTTATCTGAATCTATTAGGTCCCTGAGTTTCAGACAGTGTAAGTTTTGATAGCAAGGTTTACATAACACAGTACAAAGGTTAGAAAGTGATTTTTCTTTTGTTTGTGAGATGGATCCATTTTAAAGGCACCTCAATATTGTTAAAATGCTAAATCAGAAATAAGTGTATATTTTTTTATAAATATAATTTTACATATAAAATTGTCCTCACAAAGGAATTAACTGCTAACTTAATATGCCATAATAGAGAACATTCTGGCCAAAAAAATGCTAATAGGTGGTAAAGAGTCCTGAAGACCAAGAACCTCTGTGCAAAGGGATGTGATTACATGGAAAACCTCTGGGGTGGGACCAGAACAAGAGGAAGCAAGCAAGCAGGTCCCCTGGGTGTCCTGCCAGAGAGGGAATGAGAGTTGAACTGAGTAAACTGGTCCTAAATGTAGGAACAGTTTAAAATCAACAAAGCATTAATGGAAAGCCTGTGGGAGGCAAAGGCCAGTGGCTCTAAATATTACCATGCCCCCCACATCCACCCACACACACAGAATTACAAAAAAAAGATTTAATTCCACACAGGAATGCTTGTGGTTTCTCATATAAGTGGCAATCCAGTCTACTTGGGAAAAGCAAAAAGCAGCCTTTCCAGCTGGTCTTAAAGGAAGAAAAGCTACCAGTTTCTAAGATATGAAAGGGAATAGAAAAAAAGGTCTCCATCTTGATGATGCTGGAATAGGTCACATAAGAAAAAAAAGGAACGTCTTTCAGAGGAAAACATGCAAAACTTCAAGACTCAAGTAAAAATGGAACAGGCAGAAGTGTGACGTTCAAAGGGTAGGAAGAGGCGAAGGTACAAAGAAATGTGAGAGGAACAACCTAGAGGAAAATGAAAAAGCAAAGATAGGCAAAGCAGACACAGAGGACTAGTGTGCACCAAAAGGCAATGTGAAATTTTCTCATGGTGAAAACAGCAGAGCTGAGGGGTGACTAATCACCAAGTAGTGGAAAATATCCACAAGAAGTATCTCTGGGGTGGCTCAAGAGAGCAGGTGCCGCCAGCGTAGAGAAGCTTCCACTCTTCACTGTAGAGTCTAATCCAGACAGCCACTGCTGGAAAGATTTTCCCAAAGGCCAATTTAAATCACCTTCCAGAATGTCACTTTTTTAATACACCAAAAAGGGGGGGGGGGAAACCACAACAACAACAAGCATATATATAAAATGCAGGAATGCAATTTTAAAAAAATGCCTTTTCAAACCTGTGGTGTTTCTTCATTTGTCTATTTAGAATTTTGGGGTTTCCACAAACTTTTAGCAATTTTTCCTCAAGACCTCAGACAGAAAATCCCTAACATAGAGAAAGTGGTGCAGAGTTGCCTGACCCTAAGAAATAATTAACCAAATGTACTGCAATGTGAAAACCAACCAAATGTAAACCAAAATCACATGAAGAGAGCCTCAGCGGTCCACCAAGAACTAGCTATTTTCAGCTTTTAAATTTAACAGCCCCATTGACTTTGGGAGCCTGGTGTGTGGAAACTGTAAGGCTGAGTACAATTTGAAGACAAAGGCTCCAGCTTTCTCCAAGATGACCAAAAGCAAAACATTAGAGTTGGAGAAGAAAGCAGGATAGACACACAAAAAAATGTGCCCTGGCAGTTGGGGGGTGGGGAGTGGGGAGAAGAAAAAGGAATCAAACCAAAGTTCATAAGGCTAAAATGAGGGTGTCTATTACTCCCTGCATTTGTACTTGGTTTAAATAAAACAGTCATCAAACGCAGAACAACTCCTCCATGAAAACAAAACAAAGAAAAATCCTGTGATCTGGACACAGTTGCTTTTCAAAATTTTCAGAGTCAGGCTTCCACTCACTAACCGTTTCGGTTTACCAAGGCACTTTAAGAGAAAGCAGATGTAACCGAAAATACAATGACTGCAATACATACTGTAATTCGTCTGGTATTGCAAGCAATAAACCTCAGGTCTGTAGGGGACCCATTTGCAATTTTGATCTGCTAAAAGAGAAACATTTTCAAGTTTGGAGTCCTTTTCCTGGCTTCCTCTTCTTTTTTTTTCTCTTCAAGTATTTGGAAGGTAAACAGTTTCAGCTTGGAAATCAGAGCTCAAGTAGAGTGTGGAGTTTGTGCACACGTGCATGCACACACACATACACTCAGAAGTCTGTCCCTAAAGCCGGTACAATAAGGCCGCTACAGGAAGAAAACTGCCCAGCAGGCACGCATGAGGCACCCCTCAGCTCCCCAGGGGGCACCACCCCCTCCAGACACAGATGAGACATTCCTCTGCTCCCTGCAGTGCAGGACAGCAACTGACTAGTGGTGGTGGCCAAACTTTAGCAAGCTATGAAGAAATCAGAATGGAAGTGCAAGAGACTCTGGACCTCTCCCTAAGAGGAAATGCCCAGTTTAAAACAGCTGCAGGCTTTTTTTTTCCACCAACAACTTGAGACCAAAGGTGCTTTAAATCCTCTGTAACCAGTTTTTGCAGACCTCCACATTTTTGGCCTCAGGATTATCCAGTTTGTTGATGGAGTTTTCTAGATTTATTCAGTCTTTCAGGTACTATTCACCTGAACAAAAAAAGTTACTTTCTCCTTGGAATAAAAGAAAATAAGCTCTTCAGCTCAAAGGTACTCACTGGGAATGCCCAACAGACCACTTTTCAGTGGGGCAAGGGCGTGGGGGAGGGGGACAAGGGCAGAAAGCAGCCACGTTGTAGGGAGCTACAGGGGAGCATCTGTTCCATCTGGCAATCAGGCAAAACCAACCCGAACCCAGAAGCTCCTAGTGTGGCCAGTACACTGTGATTTTCATATTGCTGTGGTTGGGGCATTATTTTTGACTCTAGGCTTCTTATACACCTGATATGCCAATTAAAAACACCATTGTTTTTTAAACTGCTGAGCAATCAGAGAGAAACCAGACAAAAGTCAAGCCCTATCCACACTGAATGCACACAGATACCATCTATGACCTGCCCCGTCAATGTTAAGATGGGAAAGAGAAGGAAAGAAGGAAAAGAGACAGGAAAAGAAAAGAAAAGAAAAAAAAAAACGAAAACGAGGAGAGAACAGAATAGAGAATGGAATGAAAAGAACTGACCAGGACAGAAAAGGAAAGAAAGGTCTTTGCTTACCATATACTAAGACATATTACAAAATCTAAGCCACAAAAAGAACAGATATTCCACCAAAATATGAGGGAGGGTGGAGAAGTGAGTGAGAGAGAGTGTGTGTGTAACCAGAGAAACGGCATCACAAATTACTGCGAAAACATCATCTAGAAATTGGTGCTGAGAACACTTCCTCCTTTTACGTAAATAAAATTGGATCCCAAACTCACATAGTCTACAAACCACACTGCAGATAGAGCAAAGATCAACTCATGAAAAGTAAAGCAAACAGAAGCAACGACAACAAATGGCACCATTAGGCTGGTAGGAGACCACCAGAGGCAGTCTAAAATTTCCATCAGGAGAGGAAGGAGTGATGGGACACCAAGCAGCCTTTCACCCTCCCCACTGCTTCAAATGGCAGCTCTCATCCTTCCACCACATACTACCAGTGTAAAGAAAACAAGAACATTAAAGAGAGAACGCAAGCACCTGGGGCGCTGGCCACTGACACTTCTCATCAGTGGAACCGGCTCCAGGCAGCTGACCTCCAGATTTCCAGTGATGTGATGAAAAAGTAACCTCTGCATTTGGAAACTCCAGCAGCCTGAGCTTTCTGTCCTTTGCAGCCATGAGTGGAAGGAAGTGCAGGATCAAGTAAATGCTGCATACTCACGGTAATAAGACAATGCCTACCTACCGCTGTGTTTTTGGAAATGTCTCCTAATATACAGAACAGATGTGCTCTTGATTATAGAATAATCAAAACTTATTCTATAATCAACAGTGCCCATAAAATATTTAACAGAGGATCTGACTGTCCGAGGAAGGGACAGGAGAGAGAGGGGTCTAGCAGCCAAATAGGATACGGGCAGTTATCCTATATATATATATATATATATATATATATATATATATATATAAAATAGGGCAACCTATTCCTTCATCACCGCTTGCCAAGGCCTGATTCAACTGCTGCTAACCCCGGGTATGATGGCATTCTGGGTGGGATCAGGTCTGGAAGGACAGGAGACAGTTGAGGAGGGTCTAGATCTCCCACTTGAATGACAGAATCAGGCCCTCCTATCTATCTACTGAGATATTCAAACTCTGCCCCTAGGCACATCAGATTTCAGAAAACTACGTATCAATACACTGCAAATGCCAACAATACAATGCTGATAACAAAAAAAGGTTGGTTTTTAGGTTTTAATCAACAACTCCATAATGGCCCAAATGCCAGAGTGGGCCCACCCATGCCTCAGATAAGCTCTTTCAGACTTTTTTGTGCAGTTGAGAAATGCCTTAGATTCAGAACTACACACCAAATTGTTTTTTGTTTTTGCCATTTTCCCTTCTTGAAGAGGTATAAAAAGAAAAAATATGCACACACCATTCAATTATATGTCTAAAAATAAGCAAAATTGAAAAAGTTCAATTGCTCATGCTAAATTATTGTGAGGTATACTGCAGAGAAAGTTGTAACAGCAAAGGTGCTTGTTTCCTTTTTAACACCTTTTTACTTGATTTTCTGGAAAAAATAAATGCACCCTGTAGGCATGTTACATGTATAGTCTTAATTCCCAAATGATCACCTAAAAATATTGAGCCTGTGGATTTTTGGTTCCAAACCTACATGTGAATGAGTAAATGCTTCAGGTCCTTTAAAAATAAAACTGAATCTCAGTTACCTCTTAGAAACAAAATTCGAAATTATTCATGGTTCAAAAAAGGAAAATTAAAACATAAGAATATGCAGCCTGACTAGCAGTAAACCCTAGTTATATTTTGGGATATGTTATTTCCTGGGCCTTGAATTATTCTTCTACTGATCTGCTTGCTCTAATAATGAAATATTTTGCATCTTAACTGGTAAGTACTGCATCCCATACACAGAGAAAAAGACGAAATAGTTCCTACGAGGCATGTTACTTCCTAAATACAAATACACACCAGGTATTACTAACGGAAGACTTGGTCAAACTTTAAGGAAATCTATAGTTGACATAATTTCTTTATATGTGTATTTTTATTACAAATATTACAGTAACACCTTAAAGCTGACAGCTCATTAGGCTAACACCCAGCAAGATTACCATAGTGGAGACAGTAAGAAATGGTTGTGATCAATGTTTCAGTGACTGTTCCGATTTTGTCAGAATCACTTTACTAATATAGAAATAAGGAGATTGCAAATAAGTTACAGGAACAGTGATAAAAAAAATTAATAGAGAAAATAACAACCTTAATCGTTGGGAACCTGTGGCCCTTCCTGGTTTCTTGAATGGTTTCTGGAAGACCACAGCCTTGTACACTGTCATTGCTGTTGATTTGGGTATGTGTGTTTTCCGTTTCAAACCTCTTCAATCAGCCCTACGATTAACAGTTTACTCTCTAGGGCTGTGCTTCTTTTTCATAAAGTCTCAATATTTCTTTGGAGGGTAGGTGGAGAGGGAAAAAATGGGGAAGCAAAGACTTTTTCAAGGAAGAACACAAACATGAAACAGGAAGTGTTCAACATGTAAGACAATATCTGTGGCTTCAAAAGAGTAAAGACTGATTCCAATTAAAAAAGCTGATGCCCTAGGGGCGCCTGGGTGGCTTAGTGGGTTAAGCATCACACTCCTGGTTTCTGCTTAGGCCATGATCTCAAGGTCCTGGGATTGAGCCCCAGGTCAGGCTCTGCACTCATTGGGGAGTCTGGTTGTGGATTCTCTCTCTCCCTCTGCCTCTGCCCTCCCCCTACTCATGCTCTCAGTCTCTCTCTAAAATAAATAAATAAATAAATCTTTAAAGAGCTCACGCCCTTTGGATTTCTAGAACTTAGGTCTCAAAAAACTTCACTTGCAAGTGGTAACCGTTGGATGGAAATGGTAGTTATGACCTAGCAGTTTAGCTTCAAATATCTTCTGCTCAATCCAGTTTATGGGCAGAAGCCTATATCCAGCATGTAAAATTTTTCACCTATTGCATTTTTATTGGTTCCGAGATGTACATTTCAACACTAATGAAGGAGTGATGCATCTTAAAATTGGCAGCTGTGATAGCTCTTGGTCCCATGGCAATCCTGACAGTTGCAATGCCTATGTGTACATAAACTAGGACACGAGGGTCCATATTTTCATATTTCTTGTGTCAAAACATATTTAAAAGAGCTTCTGTAAGTTTAAAATAATTCCAAATGATAATAAAGCACTGTGTCATAGCTTAAATGGCAGGGTTTCTTTTTTTTCTTTCTTAGTGCTCTATGTTTTTAACATTCAATGGCACTGCAGATTAAGTGAAAATAGGGCATAAATATAACCCAGATATCAAATACTTGTCCATGACTGGTGTTTCAAGTTGCCTAAATATAAAGCTTTCCCACTAGTCATCATGGGCCCACATACAATAGAATCCCAAATACACTTACTAGGCTTTTCTCTCACAAGCTACTATTCTTGCTATCTTGCTGTTTAAAAGAAACTGTTTGTGATGCCCTAAATATCTGTTCCATCTACCTGCATTCAGTGTTTTCTCACGTTCTCTCTTGCTAGGACCCACTACCCTAACACTGTTCTAGATTTTGAACTTTTATTTATCTTCAAAGTCTGTATCAAATACCAACTTATATAAACAACTGTTTCTAATCTTCACACCTGAATTTGTTCTAACCCCCACCCTGTGAAACACTCCAAATACTGTCTATATAATCCATACATGAGAATTATAAACTGAAGGCCTAATGTTGGAATTTAGCTGGTGAACACAGGTTTTGTTGCTCCACATCATGTTTTATTTTTAACTTGAGCAACATTTTTTTTTTTAAACTCACAAAAATCCAAACTTTCAAGCACTGGGTGCCTGGCTCTTTAGATATTTGAGTCTGCAATCGTTGCCTTATCCAACTAAAGGTGTGGAGATCTCTTAATGGTAGAAAGTCTATCTTACATATTTTTCCAGACCCACAGTTCCTATTTTATGAACGGAAGTTGAGATGCATATTTACTTTAAAAAATAACATTAGGGCTTTGGGGGATGCTCTATAAAAGTCATATTTAGCAGGGGCGCCTGGGTGGCTCAGTGGGTTAAAGCCTCTGCCTTCGGCTCAGGTCATGATCCCAGCGTCCTGGGATCGAGAGCCCCGCATAGGGCTCCCTGCTCCTCGGAGAGCCTGCTTCTCCCTCTCTGCCTGCCTCTCTGCCTACTTGTGATCTCTGTCTGTCGAATAAATAAATAAAATCTTTAAAAAAAAAAGTCATATTTAGCAAAAATGTCTTGAATTACACTGAATTAAGTGTGTAAGTTATTTTATGTAATAAAAACATTATGGATTTTTGTCTACCTTATTATACTGATGTTTTGTATTTGCTCATTTGTTTTGCTGTACATTTAGATTCAAGAGAGGAGACAAACTATCAATGAAGGTTTTGTTTTGTTTTAATTTCAATAGAAATAACACTACTACGGTTTGCAGAAACAAGAGTACATGTTACAAATAGTTTTAGAATTCTGACCACCAGTGGAATTAATGCTTAATTCAAAATGGAATTTAACAGAAAACCATGAGGAAGATGACCTTAAGGAGTATTCTGTCCTTTTCTAAGTTTAGGTCAATTAAACAAACCAGTATTGCGCACCTACTGCATACCTGCATACTGTGGACTTGGGACATGAGAAGGAAAAAAATCAGGAAAAATCATGGTCCCCATCCTTGGAATTTAGCATAATTCTTCCAAAGAAAGCATACAAAATCCAGTAAGCAGGTATAAATCCATGTGATCAAGTGTTTAAAAATTCTTTCTTTGAAAGCTCTTCTTCAGTAAACAGCCCTGAATATTAAGTAGCCATGTGGGCCAAATTATTATTTAGTGGGATCTTCCTAGTCTGATTAAAAGAGCTATAAAGCTTTTTCAGGGAGTTTAAGAAGAAGGGAGGAACCGGTAGGAACTAGAATCATGTAAGTCAGTGGTTCTCTTAAGTGCGGTTCCCAGGTCAGCAGCAAAGCTGACCTTAACTGAGAACTTGTTAGAAGGGAAAATTCTCAGTCCTCACCCAGACGCACTGAATCAGAAACTCAGGGTGTGGGGTAGCAATCTGTGTTTTAAGAAGCCGTCCAGGTGATTCTAATGCACACTCAAATTTGAGAAGCACTGATAGAGAACAATCCCTGACATACTGCAGAAAATATAAGAATTTTTACAAGGCCATTCAGCCAAAAAGACACATAGGTGTCCTGTTGCTCAATTAAATATTCTTCTACCATAGCGGAATATAATATATATTATTTGCCACTCTATATCAAAGTGTAATTTTGAGCCATGTGAGAAAGCTCAGAGAAAGTACTGGCTTGAACTATTTTCATTCTCCCTTTGCTTTTCTTTTTTTTTTTTTTTTAAAGATTTTGTTTATTTATGTGACAGAGAGACAGAGAGGGAACACAAGCAGGGGGAGTGGGAGAAGGAGAAGCAGGCTTCACACCAAGCAGGGACCGGATGCGGGGCTTGATCCCAGGACTCTGGGATCATGACCTGAGCTGAAGGCAGACGCTTAAGGAATGAGCCACCTAGGTGCCTCTATTTTTCATTTTTTTTTAAATAAAGATTAATTTTTGAGAGTGTGCACAGACACACACACACACACACACACACACACACACACAGGAGTTGGGGGGAGGGGCAGAGGAAGAAGCAGGCTCCCTGCTGAGCAGGAAGCCTGGCCCTGGACTGAATCCCAGCACCCCAGGATCATAACCCAAGCCAAAGGCAGCCGCTTAACCAACTGAGTCACCCAGGCACCCTCCCTTTGCTCCCTTAAAAAGTCTGAATCTCACTGGAGATGAAGATACTTAGGAAAATTAATTTATTGCTAAAGACAACACCAGTAGTGTGAATCCCTCTGTATATAAAATAGCACATACCAAGCATTATATCATATATGCTCATCTCTTCATTATCTGCCTGCTTCTCTAGGCTGTAAGCTCTACGAGGACAGAAATTTTGTCTTCTCTGTTTACCTCATATCCTCAAATGCTTAGAACATTGTCTGGCACACAGGAGGCACTCAAAAGCCATTTAATTTGAGTTAATGAATAAATTAAATTTGACCTGTACTCTCACTTAAACTCTAGAATATCTTTTCTTCAACTATATCATAAGCTATTAGAGACTCAGGCTTAAATAATTTTTAAACCCACATCACCCAGTATGGTGTGATGTATGTCTCCTGTCTAATAGTTGACAGTGTTTGTGTGTATGTGTATAAAGCCAGATAGTAAATATCTTCGGCTTTACAGGAATCTATTTCCACTACTCAACTCTGCCTCTATAGCATGAAAACAACCAGAGATAATATGTAAATGATGGACAGGGCTGTATTCCAATAAAATTTCATTTACATAAACAGGCAGTGGGCCAGACTGGACCTGTGGAATACAGTTTGCTGATCCTGATCAAAGCAGCAGAAGTAACAACTGTTATTGGTTTTACATTTTAAAATCTAATTATGTTGACAGATACAAACAAAGGGCTATAAGCAACTTCCAAATATCTATTTTCAGAAGAGCATTTATGTTATTTAAAATCTATACCATACACCCTAAGAAAATTTAAAAAAAAGTTGTGGAGACTTACTTTTTACATCAATTATTCATTTGCTTATTTTCTTTAAATTGGTCAATACAAAGTTCATTCCTGTATCTTTTCATTTATTTATTTTTTAGTACAGAGATATAATCAAAGAGGACATTATGGAAAGGCTGCCTTCTTTATTTTACTGACCTATAGAATTCAAGGGCAATGAAGATAGTAGTAAAATGGTCATAGTTTATTAAATCCAAGTTTACTCTGGCACCCCAAGGCTAAAGCTAATCTTCTCCATAGCATAGAAAACGGTTTTAATAACAAACAGATATATCACTTTATATTTTTCTTTTTAAAAAAGAATACTTCCTTTGTGATTATAGCCACAGGAAGACAGACCTGGGCCTCCATCCACACTGTGTGGTCCCATGAACCTCCACAGCTGACATGAGCAAGGATAAATCACGTGGTTCTGTTGTTGGGGTGAATGTCCTTTGGAAATGGAGGGAAAGGAGAGAGCCAAGAGTGGAAAGTGACCCTCTCAAGCATTATTCCATTGCCAGAATCACAGCTATTGTTATTGGCATTCACTTCTCCAAGAGAGAATGAATTACTTCCCTGCTGTTGACATATCAGCTGCCTTTAAATTTTTTCTTTAGTTTTATGAACTCAGAACAGATTTCGCCCTCTACCCCCTTTTTATTAAATGTACTGGTAAATGTACACTGGACTAAAAAACAATGGCTTAATATATTCATGGCCCACTTTATAAAAGGAAAGGAATGCCTCTCTCTCCAACATGCTCCTACAAACTGATTCACACCAAGGAACAAAGAGAACCAGGCTGAGATAGAAACATAGCCATCATCAATGGAAGCCGTCAAGTTTCTCCCATAGTTTCTTTGGCTGCAAAACCGGGAACTCATTTACTCATTCATTTTCCCCCTTCCTAGTAATCATACTTCTGCCAAATTCTAGTTAAGGGAGAGGTAGGTGTTTTCTTCTCCCTCTCCTCTTTGGCAGAAGAAATCTGCAGCAGATCTCTGGAAATGACTGTTGCCTAAAAGTTCTGAGCTGTTCACTTCTCAAACTGTTGACAGGCTCCATAAAATAATTTTTATAAAAACATTCGTAACCTGTGAGAGACACCTCACAACTGCTAATATATTTTATTTCATAGTTTAAGTCTTTGCCCACTCTAAATTATAATATTTGATGTATTAGTTCTAATTTTATAGATATAAAAGCAAGAAAAATAAGTTTCAGTAGGAAAATGACCTCTCACAGATAAATAGATTAAATGCTGTCCATATCTTAACTGTTAGCAAACCTTCAGAGACACTGACCAAAGTGGAGGCCAATTTGGATGGCTATGAAAATATGACAAAGGAATTATCTCCAGTCTCTGTGGCTGCAAAAAATAACATCAGTACATAATTCTTCCCATTTCTCCCTCTCTTGGGCCCCTCTCATCTGCCTGTGGTAACACATCTGCTCCAAAATAGAAGTATGGGAAAATACAAATATCAACCCTACTACACTAGGATAGAAGAAGTTAAAGGGGGAAAGGGATGGAATAATGGCCCCTCCAAAGACATCCACATCCTGACTTCCTAGATCTGGTAAACATGTCAGGATACAGGGCAAAGGATATTTAAGGTTGCAGAAAGAATTAAGGTTGCTAGTCAGCTGACCTTAAAATAGGGAAATTATCCTGGATTATTCTTAAGTGGGCTCACTCTACTACAGGGCTCCTTAAAAGTAGAAGAGGGAGGCAGAAGAATATAGTCAGAGAGAGACATGACTACAGAAAAGAAGGTTTTGAGAATGAAGAAATGGGGCCATAGCCAAGGAATGTGGGTGGCTTGTGGGAGCTGGAAAAGGCAAGAAAATAAATCTCCTCTTGAGCCTCCTGAAGGGAACAGAGTCCTACTGATACCTTGATTTTAGCCCAGCAAGACCTATGCTGGAATTCTGACCTACAAAACCGTAAGATAGTTAATCTGTACTGTTTTAAGCCAATAAAGTTATGGTAATTTGTTATAGCCAACAACAGAAAACACAGCAGATATATTTTTAAAGATTTGTTAATTTGAGAGAGCGCGTGCACACGCTCGCGCTCACACACACACGTGGTGGGGAGGGGGAGAGGGAGAGAGAGAATCCCAAGAAGACTCCCGGCTGAGTGCAGAACCCAACATGGGATCTGATCCCACAACCCCAAGATCATGACCTGAGCTGAAATCAAGAGTCAGACATTCAACCAACTGAGCCACCCAGGCACCCCATAGATATTTCTGATATTAATTCTCATATAATAATACTACAAAGCAAGTACCATTATTCTTCCCATTTCACAGATGAAGACACTGTAGTAATAGAAGCTAACAGCTTGTCCAAGGTCACAGAGCTAACCCATGGCAGAACCAGGATTCAAACTCAGGTAGTCAGGCTCTAGTGCCCCCACCCACAGCGGGTACTTTCCACTACAAAAGACACAACGCTGCAGAGAACACCTTAAGGACAACCATATCCTCTGGTTAAAATGTGAAGTTTTGTGATGGAGAGTCATTGAAAGATTAGAGGTACCATGTGGTCAAAGGAGAGGAAGTGGTTGTGACAACATCTAATCAGTAATAGGAATGTAGCAGAACAGTGTCATAAGAGAGGAGAAGAGAAGAATCTAATTTAAGGCCTGAAACTATAAAAATAGACCAAATTTTAAAAACCCTTGTAAGATCTCTCACGACTATTCAATCCTTCTAATTTCTTCCAGACCATCACTCCTATCCATTTGCTATAATTAACCTCTGTTCCATGGTTCAGTTCCTATAAAGTTAGCCCTGCTCACCTTCAAGTGTTTTTAACCACCCCTCCCCGCCATGTCTTTGCCATGACTTCCTGCATCTATTCTTCTCCTTGAGCAAGGAAGGGTCCAGAAGTGGATATTGTACTGAACGGCAAGACAGGGACATCTGGATTTAACAAGGGGACTTATCAGCAAATGGTTTCTTCCTCAAGATAAGGATAAAGATGTCAAATCAGAGGAAGTTCATCACAGAATTGAGGATTTTATGCTTTTCTCTCATGGCCAATTACATAAAATAGAAAATTTAACAACAAACATACAAGAAAAATAATTCTCGATTTTAGAAAAAAGATCCCATTAAAATTCAAGTGATATTGTTAATGAAGAGTAGCTTATTCCTTAGATGACACCTCCTTCATCATACCTCAGCACCAGCTTAGTCCTTTACATGACTTTAATTAAAAAGTACATATTACAATAGCTATTGAAATAAAACACTAACACTTTTTTTTTAAAGATTTTTTTTTATTTATTTGACAGAGAGAGATCACAAGAAGGCAGAGAGGCAGGCAGAGAGAGAGAGAGAAAGAGAGAAGGAAGCAGGCTCCCTGCTGAGCAGAGAGCCTGATGTGAAGCTCGATCCCAGGACCCCGGGATCATGACCTGAGCCGAAGGCAGAGGCTTTAACACACTGAGCTACCCAGACGCCCAAAACACTAAAACTTTTTTAAAAAATTACATCTTTAACAAATGTATGGCTCTATAAAGTGTTAGTTGGAAAACAAAATTTTTCTTTAGCAGAAAAATTGGGGGGTAGGGAGATAGGCCAAAATAATCAAGTTTACTTATTACACTACAAAATAAGCAATATTAAAACAGCAATCTTCAGCTGCACTTTAAGAAATTTAATTTTTCTACCATAAAACAGTATTTTTTTTTTCCACTTGGCAACCGAAATATTTCCTTGCTCTTTGGTGAACAAAACATCAATCCATTTAACAATACGATATATCATATCATCATTCAATCTTTTAACTGTTCACTTACAATTGCAATTTGATTAAGCTCTTAAAAATGATTTTGAAATATTCGTCTATGTAACACCTTGAATAAGCTAAATTCTTCTGGTTTAGTTTATTAGAGTAGCATTAAGGATGAAAGGCATTCTTGTGGCATGACTGTTTCACAGCAAAGATGATGATACTCAATACCTGCACTGAGTTTTGTTGTCATGGGGACCATCCCGGAGAAACCATTTAAATGCCAGGATTTCAAACTCCCTACAACACTGCCTTCAAGTCTGGCTTCACTTATAACTTGGAAATCAAAACTGTAGTAACCATTTTTATTTTTTAAAAATGCATAACCCATCTGCCTAAAAAAAAAAAGTATTGACTTCACTCTTTATTTAAAAAGTCTTGAATTTCCTTTGCATGAAAAATTCCAAGGCTAGAGCATAGCAGCCTGGGGGGATTGTGCTGCCTAGCAGGTAGCCATGGAAACAGAAGCACACATCAGGGGCCTGCACTGAAGCTAGCATGCTAAGACCATAACTGAGAAATTTGGCATATGTTTTTTACAGCTGCTGTCTCCTTGTTTTATTTCTGTTGGTATTTTAAAAGAAACTCAGCTAACTTCATCTTTTCCTTTAAGCTTATCAGAAAATCACCATCAAAACAGAAAATTTGCCCAAATGATGAAAGCAAATGGTATCAGAAGTAAAAATTCAAGTGGGAAGAAGGGAAGGCCCGGCTCCCAATTAGTAGAAAGCATATGCATACATTTCACCAGTTCCAGGTTCACCGGTCTAGTAAACTCTCACTTGTCCACAGAAGGGTGATGGCCAGACTAGTACTGATGAAGACACCTGGAGATTGTATTTTCTTAAGAAATCACCTATCACAAAGTCCTCCTTCACCTGGTTCCAAGACACCTTATTTGAAGCCTGTCCCCAACTACACTATCCTATGAACTCTGCATTCTAGCCGCATTTGCCTGCTCATTATTCCACATGAATGTGTGTCCCTCTGAATTTCCCTCACCAGACACACCACCCGAATGCCCTTTGATCCCTCATCCTGCAAGGAACAAATGATCTATAACACCATGACGAATGCCCACCTAGCAAGAGTGCCTTCTAAATTGACATAATTACTTTATTTATATCGCTTTATGCCTCCCAGAGGTCTACCTCACTGCCCATTTGAGGGGAGAGAGGGTTAAAGCTCTTGATCTAATAGCTATTTCTCCAATAACTTGATGATAAAAATAGTAATAGAAGCGATGGCAGAAAATTAGGAATATCAATTTCAACCAATCAATATTTAATGATATTGAAGTATAAACCTCTAAACAGATCAAACCGAAGTTGCATAAGACACTATTAGCAAAATATTTTTTTAGGATGAAAATCATATATATAACTTCATGGTAGAGGTAACAAACTCTTGAGGATACCACTGAATACAACATTTCATTCACATGGACACTTACTGGTGTCAAGAAATCTTTAAAATACCCCATAAAGGGGACGCCTGGGTGGCTCAGTTGGTTAAGCGGCTGCCTTCGGCTCAGGTCATGATCCCAGCGTCCTGGGATGGAGTCCCACATCGGCTTCCTTGCTCGGCAGGGAGCCTGCTTCTCCCTCTGCCTGTCTGCCTGTGCTCGTGCTCTCTCTCTCTCTAACAAATAAATAAATAAAATCTTAAAAAAAAACAAACCATAAAGGCTACTATGTATAATTCACTAAAAAAAAAATTATTGAAGATTTTTTTCATAGGATTTCCTACAGATGGCTTTCTGACAAAAACATACACACACAAAATGAAATATGATGCTTGGCTACTAAGTAAAAACTGTGTCTAGAAAAAAAACAAAAGTCTTCAAAGTGGCAGTTTGGGACATCAAGTTAGAAGCTTTTATTTAAAGCCATAATAAAATTGAATGTCCAAATTTTAATAGTTCATTTTATAGCCAAAAATGTTACAGTTCTGCCATGTCCAAAAATTTACCTTTCATTTTTTTGGTATTCCAATTACTTACTAGATATCTCCACCAAATACTCAAATGCAACACATCCAAAGCTGAAATGATTATCCATTCCATTCCCACACATACAAAATAAAAACAAAACTGCTCCTTCACTCATCTTTCCTATTTTAGTTAAAAATGCCAACAGTTGTGGTCACTCAAACCAGATGCCTCTAAGTTAGTTTTGACTTGTTTCCCAGCCTCAAGCCATAAATCCCAAGGATTTCAATCGGGAAACTCTATCATATAAAACAAACAGCATAGATTTAAATATAAAGGGCTTCTTTTGAACTATAAAATCCTTGGACAAGATATATAATTTTAAGTCTCAGTTTCCTAGTTTGTAAAATGAGGATATAATAAGACCTCTCAATATGAGCAAGAAATTTCTTTAAAATCAAATAAATAGGTTTTGAGATATACCTTCATTATTCTACATTTTTCTCTTGGAATTCACAAAACGTCAGATTAAAGGTTATGAGAAATAACATTATTAGAACAAAAATTATTTCACATTCTTTAATCTTTTCCAAACTTATTCAACCTCAGTACTCCTTTTTAGGAATTTTTAAATTTTAATTCTAGTGTAGTTAACAGTGTTGTCTTAGTTTCAGTTACACAATACAGTGATTCAGCAATTCCATACATTACTCAGTGTTCATCTTAAGTACATTCTTAATCCCCTTCACCTATTTCATCCATATCCCCAACCACCTCCCCTGTAGTAGCCCTTTTGTTCTCTATAGTGTAGCCTGATTTTCAGTTTGTCATTTTTTTCCCTTTGTTTGCTTGTTTTGTTCCTTAAATTCTGCATGAGTATGTGTCTTTTATTTATTTATTTATGTGTCTTTATTTGACTGACTTATTTCACTTGGCATTATAGTCTCTAGATGCATCTATGTTGTTGCAAATGGCAAGATTTCATTCTTTATTATGGCTGAAAAATATTATATATATATATATACACACACATATATATATATGCACATATATATATAATATCACATATTCTTTATCTATTCATCAAAACCACAATGAGATATTTCCTCACACCTGCCAGAATGGCTTATCAAAGGCTCAAGAACGAGCTTGGGAGGATGTGGAGAATGAGTGAGGACGTTGAGAAAAAGGAACCCTTGTACACTGTTGGTGGGAATGCAAACTGGTATGGCCACTGTGGGAAATAGTATGGAGGTTACTCAAAAAAGTAAAAGTAGAACTACCCTGTGATCCAATAATCGCTCTATTGGTTATCTACCCAAAGAACACAAAAACACTAATTTGAAAGGCTATATGCACCCCTATGTTTGCTGCAGCATTATTAACAGCAGCCAAGATATGGAAGCAGCACAAGTGTCTGCTGATACAGTATTCCTTTTCTGTGAGTCCCCTAGCTCTATCAAACCTATTTTTAAGAAATGTATTAACATTTCTTCTAAAAGAAAAATCAGCTGCAGAATACTATTTGATGGGACTGTCATGAGGTTAAAGCTCATGATATATCATGTACATCTCACACATATTAAAATCTTTCTCTTACAAATCCATTCTATTGCCGAAGTGTGTTCCACTTCTGACCTCTTTTGTTCCTATCCCTGTCACCACAGTTCATGTCTCATCTGGCTTAAAGTCAACACCTTCCAATAATTCATCTACTCTCTCACCTCTTCAGCTCATTCTCCACCCAGAAACTTTTCTGAGATATAAATGTGAGCACAGTCTTCCAGGTAAAGAACAAATTCCTTAGGATATACACCCCTCTCAATTTGGTCCCAAGGCCTTTCCCAGTGTCTTGACACACCCTCTCCCATTTGAGGCCACTCCTGCACAGTTCTGGGGGCAGCACTTACACTGCAATGCCTTAGGGTCCCAGCAGCTAATTTCTCTGTTAATGAAATATGTGTGCTTTCAATGCTCTGCCTTTTCCCATGCCACTTTCTTGGTCTGTAAAAGCCACCCCACACCCGTCCCTTTCTCCATCTGGCAAACAACTCATCCTTCAAAGCCAACCCAAATGTCACTTCTTCTATGAGGTCTTCCAATGAGTTAGTCACTCCTTTTGTGGACTCCTGTGGCACTTTGTTCTCAACTCTGTCCTGGGGAGCTATTAAAATTCAGGAACAAAAGTGGAAAGATATATACAGTGATTCAGAAATTATTAATTCCTAAGGAGCTTTTTTACCCAAATCCTACCCACTATCTGCTCTTCTTGATTACATACACACACACACACACACACACACGATCCAGGAAAAAACTGGAAACAAAAGCCTCAACGTAATCAAATAAATTCAGAGATCATCAGATTCATCCAAATGAATCAGACCTGATCTCATTTTGAAATACCTGATGGTGTCTTGACAACTTCTAAATGTCAAAGGAGTTTCGGGGAACAGCCAAAAAATTTTAAGACTCTCATAAGTTTCCAAAATATAATTTCTAAATTTTAATAGTGTTTTCTTTATACATGAGCAAAACTTTTAGAATTCAATGGGGAAATAAACCTTCATTTCAAAAATTAACTTTGAAATTGGGAAATAAAAACATATGCTATTTCCAGGCACTGGTCATAATAATAATAGCTACCATTCGCTGGGGGCCTAGTGCCAGAAGTCCTCAGGGCACTCCCTGCAGATTCCTGCATTTAAATCCTATAGCTACCCAATGATGGAGGAGTCATTATTCCTATTTTGCAGACTAGGAATTTGGTCAAAAAGGTCAAGTAAACTCAGCTAAATATGGTCTGGTAAGGACCCAAAACCAGATCTTCTGACTCCTCTGCCAACATGCATTTTCTATATGCCACAACGGAGTACCAAAAAGCTAGGCCAATTGTGTAACTTCTCTACAGATCAAATAACCAAAGATTTGCTCCAACTGTGACCTTCAAAGTGGTAGCCTTCTTTAACCAGGAGGATCTAAGAGGAACTATTCACCTCAGAATTATATACGAATCTCTTATAGTACTAAAAGAAATTATCGTTAAGTATTTTTAGAAATACTCAGAAAAGGAGAAAATAGAAAATTACCTTAAAAGGGATATATATGTCTATTTTATATTTATTTATTTATTTTTAAAGATTTTATTTATTTATTTGTTAGAGAGAGAGAGCGCGAGCACAGGCAGACAGAGTGGTAGGCAGAGGCATAGGGAGAAGCAGGCTCCCTGCTGAGCAAGGAGCCCGATGTGGGACTCGAATCCAGGACGCTGGGATCATGACCTGAGCCGAAGGCAGCGGCTTAACCACCTGAGCCACCCAGGCGTCCCCCATATTTTATATTTATTTTTGACAGAATTATAAACTCAATTTATGGAAGATTAGTTCTAAGGACATAGGAGTCTATTAAGCTAAAATTTATCTATAATATCTTAGAAACAAACAATAGGGAGAAAATCCTGACTTCATGTAAGAACTGTCAGACAGCAATTGAATTTGTAAATAAAATACAGAAAATATTAAACCAAGGTTTTGCAAATCAAGGTCTATTTTTTTTTTTTACCTATTCAATCATATCAGTGTTTCTCAACCTGCATGAACATAGTAATTTTGATTTACATTTTTCTTTACTAACTACTCAGCTCACTTCTCTTTGTCAAGTACTGGATAACAAAGGGAAAAACAAAGAATACTGTGATTTAGTAAGTGCAAGAGGGCTGACACTACTGGGTTCATCTTTGGCCTTCCATCTTGCTCATGTTCACTTGATGATCTCTCTTGAGGCTAGTATTCTGCATTAGCAAAGAGTTTTGATTGGTCAGATCCTTCCTGTGAGGAGACCTGTAAGATAAGATCTGAAGAATGAATGGGAGTTAAGTAAAGAAAGTAGGAGGAACAAGAAGTTTAAGTGAAAGAAACAACAGACAAGCAGGCCCAGAGGCTTTAGGGAGAAGTCCAGTGTGGCTGGAGAAGAGCACAAGGGGTGAGCCAGATCTCCCTGTAGGACTGACGGGCTCACTTCCCCAAGATGCTGGGAATGCTGCTGGCCAAGAGCCCTCAACTATAAGTAAGTGTCTCCCTTGTATTTCCACCTGCTGAAGAAACCTACACTGCCTGCTTGTGGCTTTTTCCAGTGGCATTTAGGGTATATCCAGTGCAGAGGTATGAAATCCTGGACACTTGGCACAGCTCCAAGGTCCCCACTAGGGGAAGGGAGCCTGTCACTGGGACTACCTTGAGCTGAACTTCTCCATCTATCCACTTGGGCATTCTTCTCCACCTTCCTTCCCAAAGGTGTTGATCTCAGGGGCACTCCTCAAACAAATTCTTACACAAGAAACTACCTCTTAGAGTCTGTTCCCAACTCTGGAATCTAATGTGAGTTGGGATGAGAGGCTAAAAGACAGACAGTGGACAACTCATTCACGGCCCCATCTGGAATTCAGCCCAAGGACTTATTTTTTTTTCCCCCTCCAAGAGTTTAAAATAAACATGTGACAAGATCACTAATCACATCATTAGATGAGAGAATACAAAGAGCAACATGAGGCAAAAAAAAACAAACAAACAACAACAAAAAAAACACCCCAAAACTATCACCCACTATGGAATTTCTCCTTGAGCCTTGAGTGCTGGTGATCATCAGAGTGGACATACCTGAAACTTTTATGGAAGGAAATTGCCTTGAAATTCTAATGTAATAGGACAATACCTCAGTTTGTGTACTTGTGGTCACCCAACCATGGTTGTCACACAGGCATTACGATGCTCCTAGCTTTAGGTAAGAAATAGTAAAGGTGTAAGACAGTATTCATTAAAATATTCTTATATAGAATTACATGAGTATAAAACAGATCCCATTCACATGTCATAGCAGATATTTTCTGGTGAAACATTATAACAGAAAAGAAAAAGAGAAAAGAAAAGAAATGAAGAACAAAGAAACAAATCCTTTCATGTTAAACAAGACTTTGGAATTTTTATATCTTATACAACATAAAACTCACCAAAGAAAATGTATTGAAAATTTCTCCCTGTTGCCATCATTTGGTATTTTGTAATAATTCCTTTAGGGGCTCTACTTCTTGGTGTACAAGTTACCTAAAATGTATCAGCAAATAAGCTATCATTCTGCCAAAGACTGTTTATTCAATACGACCTATACAAATCCATTTTAAATACAGTCTTCCTTCCAACTTCTTGCTACCAAGAGGCGACTTTTTGATTTATTTGCATTTGTCAAATAAAATCAGCGTCTTAAAAATCAAAAGAAAACAAAGGGCTGTAGCATAGTGGATGAATGAGAGTGGAACACAAACAGGTACCCATCAGAGTACCGGCTATGCGGGTGAAGAGCTGGCGGCTGCCGAGAGGGCTGTCGTAGAGCAGCTGCAAAAGGGGGAGCTAGTGGGCTGTCTCCAAATGATTCACCTCAGCTCTTAAACCCAGGTCACACTCTTCCCCAGCAGCTCCCAGCCAAGGACTGAGCACAGAAGCATATTAGGATCTTGTCATTTCTGCTCAAAACAGGAATTCCGAAAAGGCAACTTTTGCTCCAGTGCTCGTGCTGGGCCAGTTGAGGTGTTGTCAGATCTGTCATGGTCTTGAGGGTCTTGGCCCAATCCTCCCGCACCCCAGCCCCTCTCCCACCAGGTTTCCTTTCACAGGAGTCAGATGTGAACTGTGGGTGTTCCTCCCACTGACACAGCAATGAATCAACAGTGCTTAATCCTGATGAAATGTGGGCGGTGACAGAAAGAAGGGTCAAGAATAACTGCTAGATTCTGGCTTGTGCACCTAAGGTGGGAACACTGAAAGAGAAACAGATGTAGGGAGATCCTTAGGTTGGGTACCTTGGAGAAATCCACTTTAATCCAGTGACCTAACAGTACAAAGGGTATAGTTTGAGACAACAGATTGGAATTTTGTGATTTTCTTTCCAAGCGTGACAATGTTCACTAATGACTTTGAGTATTTCACTTCACTATGAATTTCAGTGAGGTAGCTGATGTGGTATGTGGGCCTTAGATTCTAAAAGACACAGGTTTGAAAACCAGCATCTATTAGCTGGAGAGTTTCCCAATCATAAATGGGGATGATAATTCCTACCTGACAGGGTGGCTGTGACCCAGCACAATGGCAGAGATACAGCAGGCAGTTAAAAACAATAGGTTTATTTTCTTTCCTATCTCAGTGAACATGCTTGTTAGGCACAAATAATGTTAACCCTTCATATGATGGCCATAAATGCACAAATAAGGACTATGCCCTGTAAAACTTGGCTGGCATCAAAATGCCTTAACAGTGTGCAGCATGTCACAATTGAAGGTGCCTCTGCCTATGGAGAAGCTAAGGCAGAGAGGGTGAGGATTTCCAGTAACAAAACAAAAAGAAGATAACAACTTCCTACCACGGTATCCAAACGGGAGACTACAGACTCCAAGGAGTATCTACTGCAACTCAAAAGAAAAACAGCCATGAAAAGAACAGAGTTCATCACATCACAGATAACACATATTTAGAACAAACTATTTTATTAAATTGTTCTTTCTTTTTTATAGCATCAAATAAACAAAAAAGCAACTTGCTTCTGCTTAAGAGTGGATATACTATATATAGCCTCATACTAGTTTTCACTGTCTATTTTTGTCAGAATGGCCACTGTGATTTATTTACTAGAGAACTAGGATTTGTACACAACCAGAAAGGGAATGAAAACTCATTCCATCAGATCTGCCTGAGTGATGGTTACACAAACCAAATCTGCTTGCAGATGTGGAAATACACATGGCTGATTGTTTTTGTGCCCTTGCACTATATACCATATACTACCTAGCCTTCCTAAAATATTGATTTAATATTTAGACAAAGAAAACAATTTCTCGATGTGCCAGAAGGTCAAGTAATGCCTGAAGCCACTGCAGACAACTTGGCAGCAAATTACCTTGGAAAAGTTTTTCCTATGAAAAACGGATCATTTGCCTCTTCACTGAGAATTTTAAAATTCACTTTTCTCTGCTAATATAAAGTTACCACCGATTTCCTGAAAATCCAAACACTTTTGAAACCCTAAAATTATGATGACAAAGAAATATTTCCAATTCACTTCAGTATCAAATTAAATGAGGAAACGTGTTCAGGATTCCCCAAATCATAATCATTCCTCTTTGTCCAGTTCACATACACAGTAAGCAAAAGTATTTATCGAGTCCATATGGACAGTTGGAAATGTTAGCAATTGTGTTTAAACAAAATAAATTCAACTTTGTCAGCATTTCAGGAATTTATAGCCAAAGACCACAGTCAAAAGCATGCCAAAAATCTCATTCTAACCAGAAAGCATTTTCAAACTTTTCCAGAATGAACATTTTTTTTTTATCATTAATGATCACAGACTCTGAAGAGTTTAATTAAACACTGGCACCTAGATGGAAACAGTGACTTAAAGTCCCCGCCAAGCTGGCAAGTCACAAAGAAAGGGTGTTTGCTCCCTAATCATTGCAGATGATGAAGGGCAGTGACAGTCAAAGAATTAAATATGGCCCTTGTTATATGTTAAAATCTTCCTCATTTCTGTCCAGACCTCTGTGCACAGTAGTGACAACACTCCCATGGATGGAAGCATAGCTCCTTCGTCTCTAAGGCAGCCATCAGTACAACTCCCTAAAACATAACTACTACTTGAATTCTCATTTTGCAGGTGAGAAATCTAGAGGTTTACAGTGAGCTCACTGCCCCCTGTTCACCATCGATCAATAACTAAGCCAGGAGTCCAATACATGCAGTGCTGGATCAAGATATCAGGCTCTTAACCATTACCTGTACTACAGTGAAAGATCTTTATGGCAGGAAAAAAAAGTCTTTCCGGGACAATCAAGGCCAGCCAGACATGTATTTACAAAGCCAGAATGACCCTGCATCAATCTCGGTGGCCAGTTAGTAATTTTAACTTATTTAGCTTTAAGCGAATCTTAAAAGGTGGGTAATTACGCAAGCCACCAAGATAAAAATAGTAATAGCTACATGGGCAACCAGCCACTGCAACAAGCCAGCCCCATGGCATTAGACTGTCTAGGGAGCTGAGGCTAGTCCAGGTAGAAATCAGGCTATTCTACCAACACCAGCCCCATAACATAAATCTCCACCAAAATCTATCTGGACTTTGTCCCTGGGATGATTATTCTAGTTTTAAGCCAGCAGGTTCTCTGAGCATGAATCTAAATATACCAGAGTAAGGAGACAGGGAAGAGAAGAGGAACAATTGCAGTGGCAGCAAAAGGAGGTGTTAAGCTTATGGATTCACATATCAACTCATTGATCGAGGCATCAGTCTCACATGTTCCCACTTATTTACACATGTTCTCACAAAATATTTTGAACACCTCCTCTGTACAAGGCACTGCTTTTAGGGCTGGTGATTGTTTCACAAAGTCTTATTTTCAGTAATTCATAAATTAAGAATTAAAGCTTAAGCTTATTTTAACTACATGATTCCATCTAATCTCCCTATCCATTAATAGTTTGTTAGCTGGTTAAGAAGCTGTTAAATGATACCATTCAGATGTGCTGCCAAATAAATATAAATCCAGTTTCTAAAGAGTATATTTTCAGTACAAAAAGGGATCTACTTTTTAGTAAAACTTTGTTATGAATCCTCTTATAATTGGTAAGTATGAAAACCACTTTAACCATCTACCTGGTTAGACTTTGTGCACTTAATGCATTCAGCTTCTTCAAGGAAAAGTAAATGCATAAAATATAACCAAAATTTAGCATTTTGATTATGTTTAAAATTGTCTCCTAGTATCCCATGGAAAATTCCATTTTCTCTCAGTAAAATTCAATGGAATTTTGCAATGAAAAGAAAACCAAATTCTATCACCTGTTAAAGGCCAACATTAACATTAGTGAGATACAGCTGTAAAGCTCTATACCATCAGCATGTACACTTGCTTTTTTCATCAGTTGCTTACAATTAACTTCTTCACATTTCCTCCACCTCCCACCCACACACATTCTCTTTTCCTCCTAAACTCAACTCTGCCAAATTCTAGGAGGAAAAAGTTTCATTTTCCATAACAACAACCTGAAGATCTGATTTTCCCTGGGGTAAACGTGTTCCTTTGTACACAGATGAAAGATATTTACCATCAACTGAGTTATTCAAGCTGAAGAAGCAACTGCAAACATTCCCTGGAAATGTATATTCTTAAGATAATGACCAAAAAAAGGGGGGGGGGAGCAGGAGAGAGGCCATTCCAATTGTTCCAAAGAAAATACAATCAGTTCCTTTTCGGTATATAGACCCAGGATGGAAGGGAGCTGCACATAAGCAAATGACATGTAATAAAAACATTAGCTGCTAAATCAGAGAGATTTAACTACTCTAGTGCTCCACATATGCATGTGTTGTCTGAGCACACAACTTCAGGTCCAAGGTTCTAGTCTAGGAACCCTAAGAGGATGAAATACCAGCTGCATGAAGGGCAGATGCCCAGCCAGGGAACCTGACACTATGTAACTACACAGAGTTCTCCAAACCTCTGTTTCTGCAGCTGAGGGGAGATGCTCACCCCACAGAACTGTTATTTGTGAGAGTGAGATAAATCACAAAACTCACATAATCCAATGCCTGACTTGGTAGGTGTTCAATCAGTGATAGAGGTTCTTGTTATTTTTACTTTATTATTAATATTACTGAAACAGGTTGAATGATTAAACCCATTACTATAGTCTTATCTGGATGAAAATAGACATGCTTGTCATCTGATCTCATTTTATTTCTAATTCTTCCCATTTAAGGCTGAAAAGACTGAGTTTTAAAGGGAAGAGAAGAGTTGTTCAAACTAGTAAGTTTTTAGTCTAATGAAAATCATATAATCAAAGAAGCAGATCCTAACCCTTTTTGGATATGAGAAAATAGTAGAAATATTTTAAATAATTAATTTTTATAAGTAGAAACAACCCTAACATCTACATTAAAATTGGTCTTGACATCCCCATTTATAAAGGCCATTTTTAATGCACTGAGTGTGTAACCGTCCCCCACTGTTAAGAAACATCAATAAGAACGATAATAAAGCAAGTCTTCAGTAACTTTCAGCCTAACATTTATTTTGCTAACTTTTCCCTAAAAACACATCTCTGAGAAACCAAGAGCCTATAGATAATGTTTCCTCAGACAGCGCCATATTTACAGCATCAAGAGCAGCCATCCAGGCTAGTAAACCTGAGGCAGCCAGGGAAGTACCTTGGATTAGACGGGGCCCACAGGTCCACAACCTGAAAGATTCAAGATTCAAGATTCAAGAATCAAAAACACAGGTCACTTAATTCCAAAAGCAGCCCTTTTCTGCCTTCTTATATAATGCACTCATACCAGTGGTAAAACACATTTCCACCTCACTCCTCTTAAAGACTGGCCGATGAAGGAGAAAATAAGTTCATAAGCTAGGACCTAGAATAGAGGACCCATGCTTCAAATAAGCCCAAATGGAGACCTGAAACAAAATGTAGAGAGATAATCTGACGTTTTTAAATGTTTGTTGAATTACACTTGGGCAGAGCCAGGAGTCAGGCTGTAGGGAGGGGGCTGCCAGCAAGAGGAGTGTCAGACAGATAGAGCAGGCTAAGCAAAAACTCTTGCTCCCCCACACATTTAAGTCTACCGCAAAGGGGTTGCCTGGGTGGCTCAGTAGGTTA
>ML093292.1:85233-134362 GCA_003697995.1 Taxidea taxus jeffersonii | reverse complement strand
GTGGTATATATATACGATGGAATACTATGCAGCCATCAAAAGAAATGAAATCTTACCATTTGCGACGACATGGATGGAACTAGAGCGAATTATGCTTAGTGAAATAAGTCAACTGGAGAAAGACAACTATCACATGATCTCCCTGATATGAGGAAGTGGAGATGCAACGGGGGTGGTAGTTAAGGTGGTAGGAAAAGTAAAAATGAAACAAGATGGGATCGGGAGGGAGACAAACCAAAAGAGACTCTTAATGTCATAAAACAAACTGAGGGGGTGGGGGGGGGAGGGGGTGGGAGAGGGTGGGTGGGGTTACATTATATGTTTAAATAAAGCTTAAATAAAAAAAAAGTATATTTGTTCTTCTAATCCATGAGCATAGAATTTTTTTCCATTTCTTTGTGTCTTCCTCAATTTCTTTCATGAGTACTTTCTAGTTTTACGAGTACAGATTCTTTGGTCAGGCTTACTCCTAGGTGTCTTTCGTTTGGGGTGCAATTATAAATGGGATCGCCTCCTTAATTTCTCTTTCTTCTCTCTTGTTGTTGGTATATAGAAATGCAACTGATTTCTGTGCATTGATTTTATATCCTGACAGTTTACTGAATTCCTGTACAAGATCTAGCAGATATGGAGTGGAGTCTTTTGAGTTTTCCATATTAAGTATCCTATCATTTGCAAAGAGTGAGAGTTTGACATTTTCTTTGCCAATTTGGATGCCTTTAATTTCTTTTTGTTGTCTGATTGCTGTTGTCTGATTGGTTAGGACTTCTAGTACTGTGTTGAATAGCAATGGTGATAATGGACATCCCTGCTGTGTTCCTGACCTTAGTGGAAAAGCTCTCAATTTTTCTCCATTGAGAATGATATTTGCTGTGGGTTTTTCATAGAAGGCTTTGATGATATTGAGGTATGTATCCTCTATCCCTACACTTTGAAGAGTTTTAATTAAGAAAGGATGCTGTCCTTTGTCAAATGCTTTTTCAGCATCTACTGAGAGTATCCTTTGGTTCTTGTTCTTTGTTTTACTAATGTATTGGATCACACTGGTTGATTTGTGGATGTTGAACCAACCTTGCAACTCGGGAATAAATCCCACTTGGTTGTGGTGGATAATCCTTTTAATGTACGGTTGGATCCTATTGGCTAGTATTTTGGTGAGAATTTTCGCATCTGTGTTCATTAAGGATATTGGTCTGTAATTCTCCTTTTTGGTGTGGTTTGTCTGGTTTGGGATCAAGGTAATGCTGGCCTCATAAAATGAGTTTGGAAGTTTTCCTTCCATTTCTATTTTTTGGAACAGTTTCAGGAGAATTGGTATTAATTATTCTTTAAATGTTTAGTAGAAATCCCCTGGGAAGCCATCTGGCCCTGGGCTCTTGTTTGTTGGGAGTTTTTTGATGACTTCTTCAATCTCCTTACTGGTTATGAGTCTATTCAGGTTTTCTATTTCTTTCTGGTTCAGTTGTGGTAGTTTATATATTTCTGGGAATCCATTCATTTCTTCCAGATTGGCAAATTTGCTGGTGTATATTTGCTCATAATATGTTCTTATAATTGTTCATATTTCTTTGGTGTTGGTTGTGATCTCTCGTCTCTCATTCATGATTTTATTTCTCTCTTCTTCTTGGTAAGTCTGGCCAGGGGTTTATCAACCTTATTAATTCTTTCAGAGAAGCACCTCCTAGTTTCATTGATTTTTTTCTACTGTTTTTTTGTTTATTCTTTCTATTTCATTGATTTCTGCTCTGATCATTATGATTTCTCTTCCTTTGCTGGGTTTAGGCTTTCTTTGCTGTTCTTTCTCCAGCTCCTTTAGGTGTAGGGTTAAGTTGTGAACTTGAGACCTTTCTTGTTTCTTGAGAAAGGCTTGTAGCGCTATATACTTTCCTCTCAGGACCACCTTTGCTGTGTGCCACAGATTTTAAGCAGTTGTGTTTTCATTATCATTTTTTCCATGAATTTTTTCAATTCTTCTTTAATTTCCTGGTTGAACCTTTCATCTTTAGTAGGATGCTCTTTAGCCTCCAAGTATTTGCGTTTTTTCCAACTTTCCTCTTGTGATTGAGTTCTAGTTTTAGAATATTGTGGTCTGAAAATATGCAGGGAATGATCCCAATCTTTTGGTACCAGCTGAGGCCTGATTTGTGACCCAGGATGTAATGTATTTTAGAGAATGTTCATTCTCCAAATGTAGAGAAGAATGTATATTCTGTTGCTTTGGAATGGAATGTTCTGAATATATCTGTGATGTCCACCTTGTTCAGTATGTCATTTAAGGCCTTTATTTCCTTGTTGATCTTTTGCTTGGATGATTTGTCCATTTCAGTGAGCGGGTGTTAAAGTCCCCTACTATTATTGTATTATTGTCCATGTGTTTCTTTGATTTTGTTATTAATTGGTTTATATAGTTGTCTGCTCCCATGTTAGGGGCATAAATATTTAAAATTGTTAGATATTCTTGTTGGACAGACCCTTTGAGTATGATATTGTGTCCTTCCTCATCTCTTATTATAGTTTTTGGCTTAAATCTAATTTATCTGATATAAGGACTGCTGTCCCAGCTTTATTTTGATGTCCATTAGCATGGTAAATCGTTTTCCACCCTCTCACTTTAAATCTGGAGGTTTCTTTGGGTCTAAAATGACTTTCTTATAGACAGCATATGGATGGGTCTTGTTTTTTTATCCATTCTGATACCCTGTGTCTTTTGATTGGGGCATTTAGCCCATTTACATTCAGGGTAACTATTGAGAGTTATGAATTTAGTGCCATTGTATTGTCTGTAAGGTGACTGTTACTGTATATTGTCTCTATTCCTTTCTGGTCTACTACTTTTAGGCTCTCTCTTTGCTTAGAGGACACCTTTCAAAATTTCCTATAGGGCTGGTTTGGTATTTGCCAATTCTTTTAATTTTTGTTTGTCCTGGAAGCTTTTTATCTCTCCATCTATTTTCAATTATAGCCTAGCTGTATATAGTATTCTTGGCTGCATGTTTTTCTCATTTAGTGCTCTGAATATATCATATCAGGCCAGTTCTTTCTGGCCTGCCAGGTCCTGTAGATAGGTCTGCTGCCAATCTAGTATTTCTACTATTGTATGTTACAGACTTCTTGTCCTGAGCTGTTTTCAGGATTTTCTATTGGTCACCAAGACTTGTATTTTTTTTTTATTAGATGATGGGGTGTGGACCTATTTTTCTTGATTTTGAGGGGGATTCTCTGAACCTCCTGGATTTTGGTGCTTGTTCCATTTGCCATATTAGGGAAATTCTCTACTATAATTGGCTCCAATATACCATCTGCCCACCTCTCTCTTTCTTCTTTTTCTGGTATCCCAATTATTCTAGTTGTTTCATTTTATGGTGTCACTTATCTCTTGAATTCTCCCCTCATGGTCTCATAATTGTTTGTCTCTCCTTTGCTCAGCTTCTTTATTCTCTGTCATTTGGTCTTCTATATCACTAATTCTTTCTTCTGCCTCATTCATCCTAGCAGTAAGAGCCTCCATTATTTGTTGCACCCCATTAATAGCTTTTTTGATTTCAGCTTGGTTAGATTTTAGTTCTTTTATTTCTCCAGAAAGGGCTTTTATTTATCCTGTCAAGGTTTTTCTAATATCTTCCATGCCTTTTTCAAGCCCAGCTAGCACCTTCAGAATCGTCATTCTGAGCTCTAGATCTGACATATTACCAATGTCAATGCTGACTACATCCCTAGCCTCGGTACTGCCTCTTGTTCTTTTTATTGTGGTGAGTTTTTCCACCTTGTCATTTTATCCAGATAAGAATATATGAATGAGAGAATAAAATAGTAAAAGGGTGGCAAAGACCTTAGAAAAATGTATGCTAAGCAAATTAGAAGAGACCCCAAATCAGTGGGAAATGAAAGGGAGAAAATAGAAATTTTAAAAAATTTAAAATATATGGATATATTAGACTGGTGAATAGAACAGAGCCACCTACTTGATTTTGGGTGGAATTTGTTCTCTTAGAAGAAACTACCTCCCAAATTTTTAAAGAAAGAAAAACTTATATATATTCAAAAATAAGGGTAAACATGATGAAGGGATAGAATATGACTGTAAAGATGAAAATTTAGAAAAAACTCTAAAAAAGGAAGTGATAAGTTGGTTGGAAAAAGAAAGAAAAAGAACATGGAGAGAATTTGCTCAGGCTGGAGACTAGAACAAAGCCCTGTGCTAGATTTAGGGTATATTTTCATCTATTAGAAGAAATTGTTCCCCAAAATTTTTTTGAAGAAAAATAAAGTTAGAATTAAGGATAAAATATGACTGTAATAATAAAAGTTCAAAAAGATTTTTTTGAAAGATATTGTTAAGAAAAACTAGTTAAAGAACATTAAAAGAGGATAGAGGAAATATTTAAAAAATTAGAATAAAAAAATAAAATTAAAAAAAATTAATTAACTTTGCAAGACTAAAGAATAATGGGGAGAAAGCCATGAATTCCATGCTTTGCTTTCCCCTCCTCTAGAATTTTGTTTTTCTCCTTGATCAATGAGCTTGGCCTTGGCTGGATGTTCTTGCTGATCTTCTGGGGAAGGGGTCTGTTGTAGTGATTCTCAACTGTCTTTGCCTGAGTAGGAATTTTCCCCACCCTTGCCAGGGGGCAGGCTGAGTAATCTGCTCTGGTTTGCTCTCAGGAGCTTTTATGCCCTGAATACTTTCCATAGAGCTCTGGAGGATGGGAATGAAAATGGCAGCCTCCCAGTTCCGGCCTGGAGGAGTCGTGAGCTTGGGGCCCCTCTCCTCAGTGTGTACTGTGAGAAAAGAGGTCAATCACACCCATCTCCCTGGTCTCTGGCCACGCTCTGAGCTCACCTGGCCTGCGACTGAGCATTTCTGTCCCTGGCACACAGTCTAGTTTGGAGTCTCCAAACTCAGCAGATTCCTGCTGCTCTGCTCTTCTGGCAGAGGAGGGTTGGTCTCCCCAGATCTACCACTTATGAGGTCCCTGCTCAAAGAGCAGTGTCCTAACTGTGCTGTGGATCACAGTTTAAGGTAACTCCAAGCTGAGAGCTCATTCCTCGGTTCCATCTCTGTGATTGGTTTCCCTGCTCAAAAACCTGCGAGCTCTGCTACACTCAGACACCCCCGATCCTTCTGTGACCCATGGGACTTGAGACCACACTGTCCCCATGAGGGCTCCACCCCTGCTTAGTCTCTGGAGCAATGTCCCTCAGTGGAGCAGACTTCTAAATGTTTGATTTTGTGCTCTGTTGCTCCACCACTTGCCAGGAGCCTGCCCCTCACCTCATGGTCTATCTTCCTGTTGCTTCGGATTCACTTCTCCGCATGTCCTACCATTCAGAAAGTGGTCAATTTTCTGTTTCTGGGATTGTTGCTTTTCTTCTCTTTAATCTCCTGTTGGATTTGTAGGTGTTCAGAATGGTTTGATACCTATCTAGCTGAACTCCTTGGATCTGACGTCATTTCAGTCTGCTACTCCTCCACCATCTTGCTCTCCCCTTTGATCTTGCTTTTTGACAGATATACTTTCTCAAAGTCAGAGCACTTTCTTTTAATGCTATCTTACTAAGAGTTTTATTTGAAATAAGAATTGAGTTTCATTAAATGCTATTTGGACTTATATGAAGGTTATTATAATGTTTCCTCTTTTTATTAAAATATTTTCTAATTTCAGAGCATTTTTACATTCTTGAAGTATATTTTGTTTAGGAATTTACATCTGTATTTATTAGGGAGATTAGATTTCATTACCACTACCAGCTCTATTGCTACTACTGCTACCATTGCTATCTTCTTATACTTGAGATTCTGACAGTCTTGTAGAGTTGAAAGGGAATCTCTCCCAATTTTCATCATGGACTGGGGCAGATTAATTCCTGTATTCTTTGAGGTGTTCTAGAACCCGTCCGGAATTTTTTTTCAATGGTTTTTTAACTACCTTTTAAATTTATTCTATTGTTAACATTAGATTGAAATCTTTCATTTTTTAATGTCATTATGGATCAATTTTTCCTGAAAATCATCCAGTATGCTTTTCCACATTTACTGAAATAAAGTTGTGGAGAGCATTTTTCTAAAATGTGTTATGCTTCTTAGTATCTATGGTTATGATCCCATTCTTATCCCTACTGTCTACTTTATTGTATTTTCCCACTAATATTCTTTATCATACTTTCCAGAGTGTTGCATTTGTTCTTGGTCTTTTTAGAGAACTCCCTTTTGGTTTTATTGAGTCACTTGGTTTTGTTGTTTTCTATTTTATTAATTTCTAATTTTATCTCAATTCTTTCATCCATTTGCTTCCTTTACATTCATTCTGTTGTTCTCTAACTGTTATGGGTTTAATTTGCACTTCATATATATACATTCATATTTTCTGATAAACAGAATGCTGTGCCATTTACTCTTGGCATTCTTTTGGCTGAATCTTATAAGTTTTTTTTTTTTTTTAATGAAGTATTCTTATTATTCTTTTTGAATGATCTATAATTTCAGTTTTTCATAGGGAAACAATTTGTTGCTGCTACATCCTCAAATTTATTAAGTGAGCTACTTATTCTCCAAGTTAATATTTGTCAGTTTACCTAAAGCCCCACTATATGTTCCACTTCTTAAATAGAAAACTTCTTAACTGGCGCCTGGGGAGAAGACACAGCTGCCAGTCATTGGGCAAGAGTAACTTGTGCAGGACATCATTCACAGGTTACCTATGACTTAACTCAAATATTAGTGACTCTGATTCTCTACCCTCTATTATCTTTGGGGGAAATTAGTACTCATTTCATCACCCACATTGGGTTGTTAGATCCTCAAATCTACTTTATTCCATCATCTTACATGTTTTAGAAATTGGACAATGTTTCTATGTTATTTACTTAAATTCCCAATTTTTAATAATTGTCCTCTCCTACTCTCCCATTCTCTATCTCTCCTTGTCACCTTTCTCTCCTTCAGCTAAAGAGTACCTCTCCTTTTACATCTTTTCCTTGAATGTGTTTTATTTGAAAACATTGAAAAAAATATGAATAGTGAAAATTACCTGTAAGGAAGAAATGGAACTATTCATTCTACATCTCCAGGCCACCTTTCTGAAAGTGATCACTACTAACACATAGGTGAATATCTTTTTCAGTTTTTCCTTATCATAGGTATATATATGAATAGCTTAATGTAGAATTATTTTTCAGTATGTTCACCTGGTAGTTTGGTCTTTTCATTTAATAAATCAATAACAGTGTGCCTTTACTTCAAATTTTATTTTTCTCTTGTCATTTGTAATTTGGGCAGCAAACAGAAATAATAACCATGAGCTCACTTACTCCAAAAAACTCTCCTCACTTCCCTCAAGGCTGTTTGTGTCTTTTGTTGAATTAAAATATTTTCCAAGATCTTCTGAGAGTTGCTAAATACAATCACACAAATAAAAAAAAATCCCTAAACTAAACACCACAACTTCCAATCTTTCAATCTGAATATGAAATATAGTTCATATGTAATTAGGAGTAAAGAGCTAAAGGCAAAGGACTTTTTATCATCCCTCAAATCTGAAGACCAATGATTGCATTACACATGCCTGGAAATTCTTGAAACAAGATTTCAGAAAATGACAAACAACTTGATCATTTTATCTTGTGATGAATCTTTCCTTAGAGAAACATGTCAAACTTTCTAAGTGAAAATTTAATTTAAGATTTTTTTCATCTGATAGCATAAGTGAGATTGACTTACAATTTTGTTTCCAAATTTTTGTCTTGTTTTTGTCTTAACTAGGAATCAGGGTTTAAATGTCCCATAAAATGAAAGGAGGTACTTATTTTTCTAGTTTCTAGAGCACTTTGTGAAATTTATACATTCTTTTTTACTTTAAAGGTTGTTAAAAGTCAACTATAAAGCCATCTAGCCTGGATTCTTTTGTGGGGATGAGGGATCTCTGACTTGGACTTCCATTTATTAAATGATACTTAATCTGTTCTAGCCTTTTATATTCAGTGTTCTTTTCATTTATATTTTTAAATTTCATTATAAAATTGTTTAAAGTACTTAAGAATTTTAAAAATCTCTACTATGCCTATAGTCTGTGCCTTTTTCACTGCTAATATTGTTATCTTTGAATTCCCTCTTAATCAGTCTTGTCTGAAGCTTATTATATTTTATTAATTTTTACAGAGAAAAAATAGTTTTTTCCTCATTAATCTTTATTTGCTTTTAATCTCTTGCTATTTTTTCTTAGGTTTCAAACCAAATCATTGGATATATTATTTTAAATATTAAAAATCTCATTTGAGCTATAACTTTACTCCTTAGCCATATCCCATCCTTTAATAGTATTCTCATTGTGATTATTAAACAGATCTATATTTGTAATTTCCACTTCTAAAACATAGGTTTATTTTAATTATAATTTTTTAATTTACTTTTAATTGTATTATGTTGTGACCAGAGAATGTGGAATTTATTGAGACTAACTGTGGCCTACTTAACACATGGACCATATCCTCACATATATTTGAAAAGAATGTGTATTCTCTTTATTCTCAGTTTTACTAGCTATTATATTGACCTCTTTGCTTTTTCTCCTTTTTTTTAATTGAAAAATAAGTGACATAACATTGAATTAGTTTTGGGTATATAACAGTAATTTAGTGTATGTATATATTGTGTCATGTTTTTAAAAAATCATTCTTTTTTTTAAAGATTTTATTTATTTATTTGACAGACAGAGATCACAGGTAGGCAGAGAGGCAGGCAGAGAGAGAGGAAGGGAAGCAGGCTCCCTGTTGAGCAGAGAGCCCAATGTGGGACTCGATCCCAGGACCCTGGGATCACGACCTGAGCTGAAAGCAGAGGCTTTAGCCCACTGAGCCACCCAGGCACCCTCTAAAAAATCATTCTTTAATATTCTTATTTAATTTTTGTTTTTATGATCTATAAATTTCAAAATCTCCCACAATGATAATAAATTTCTTTCTAAATGTTTTAGCTTTCTATACATAATATAATATTATAATTTAAGTGTTAACTAGGCACAAAAAGAGTTACAAAATTTTAACTCTAAATTATAATATAAGGATTTGGAAAGAAAGAATTTGAGAATCTGTTCTAGGACTTTTGAGCTTCCTCATCTACTTCTAAGATCTTAGAGGACTGAGAAAGTGGAAAGGGCGTATTTTATAAACAGAAGCCTTTGGAGAAAGCTCAGAGTCCTCTCCTACCTCTGATGTTGCTGATGGGGGTAGAGTGGGGAGTTTCTTGTCCTCTTATATCAGATCTGGTGAAGGCTTCTCATGGCCCAATTCAGTAATTATGAATCATGTTCTCAGCTGGTGAGTGATAGTAAAATCAAATGCCTGAGGAGGCTCAAGCAAACTGTTGTGCTGAGATCTGTCCCCAGTCCAGGAAATTTAGAGTGTAAGAGGTTGGTGTCTGGCTGCCCTGTTGGGAAAAAGGCCAGTAGAATGATAATCATGTGTAGAATTGGCCAGCTTTCCCAAGGCAAAGAGAAGTTACTGAGAAGGAGAAGTTACTGAGGACCAGTGCGGCAAGATGAAAAGAGGCTGAGTTGATAGGATGTTCATCAGGTCCAGTAAACTGCATGGAAGTGAGGTAATGTACCAGATACCTAGAGGCTGGGAGAGTTTACAGTGGCCAAGTGAGAACTTTTCCATGCCCTTAACTCACTTTCTTTCTTAGGCCTTCAGAGCCTATTGTTGGAAGCAATGGTAGCTATTAGCAAAAAGGAAAAATTGAAAAAAACCAAGATGAATGGCAGCAAACAGAACAGATTAGATAATGCTAAAATAATTATTTGCAAAGTCATATAGTAGAAAAAGTAGTAAGAACCTGGAGAAACTTGAGAGATAAGAAGAGGAAGATCAATATGAAGGAAGAAAGATGAGGAAAGGGAGCTAATATTTATATTAAAACCCTAGTACATTACACATACCAAATATTGTTGCACCCATATTCTTTCATTTGTCGGTTTTGCTATCCCCATTATTATAGATGACCAGCTGAGGCTTACAGACTTTGGAAACAGTAGAAACTTGACCAAGGATAACTGCAGCAATTTATTATGAGTAACCCAAGGATGTACATGGTAGAAAAGAAAAAAAAATTATACAAGGGATTGAGGAAGGGAATTTATAAATATACTCCAGGTAAGTTTCGAAAGTAGAGTGGAGGGAGCTGTTCTGTTTTTGTTTTTATTCTTATTTTATCAAAAGTATAGAAATAACTAACTGTTCCTCAGTCATGATACTCTAGGATCTCCTTTCTCATTTCTCCATGTGTGATCTATTTTATGTTTTGTCTTTGACTCTCATGCCCACTGTCCTTCACTCCTTCTTTCCCATAGGCATCCCTGTTAGGCTTTCAGTTAGTCTTTCCAATTCCCCTTTTACACAATCATCTGCTTTGATGTCTCTTTGTGTAATCTCTCTGTGTAAATTTTATACTATTAAGTGTGTTTTAAAAATAAGTTAATGGCATCATGCTATAAATCTCATTCTGTTTCTTGTTGTTTTTAATCGAGACTAATTTTGGATCCACACAGCTCCAGAAATATCTCATTCAGTCCTTCTGACTGCTGCATAAGTTTAAACCTCTACCAGATTTTTTTCTCCATTTGACAAGTGTTGGATATCTAGCCTACTTTACTTTCATGAACCCATTCTTTGATGGTTCTTGAATATGTTTTCTCATGTATCTGTGAATCTATATCCAATACTAGAATTGATCATTGGTCATGGGTCATATCACACTGTATACACTTACTGAAATTTTACTAAATAGTGGTAGCTTCTCCCTATAATAGCTGTAATAGTTTATCATCTCACATCTAAATCATGAGAGGTTCACTTTCCCTATAGCCTTATGTGTTCTTGATGCTATCTGAATTTCTATTTTCTTCAATCTGATAGATGTAGTGTGTTTTAATTGACATTCCTTAATTACTAGTAAGATTGAATGTTTGTTATATTGTCATTTCCTTTTATGATATTTGCCTCATTATATATTTTATTCATTTTTCTACTGAGTTGCTTGTATTTTTCTTTTTGTCAAAAATTCCTTGTGATTTCAGCTCTTAATCAGAAGATGTAAAGTTTATGATGAGCTTCCAGATAACTTCCAAATGACATGTATCACTGCCTAACTTATTTTATTCTAGTATAATATTATTGAACTTTTAATTTTTCCATATATTTTCTAGTTTCCTTTTGGCTCACACTACTCTATGATGGAGCTTATCTTGTCTTGATTAACTTTTCCCAGATGTGCCATAGTACATATTTTTGGGTGGGTACATTCTAAACTTAGCATTGAGAATCCAACCTCTGAGTGCCCATATTTTTGAAATATTCCTCTCCAGGGTCATTAACACAAAAAGAAAATAAGAAAAAGAAGGATCCACTTTGTTCCAAGTTTTGTCTTATTTTACGTTCCCCAATATCCTGTTAGAAAAAAGTCACTTCACAGTTTAACCATGTAGATTCCAATCCTCTATTCTGTCTCTTGCTAATTTTTGAACTAGAGTATCCCAAGGCTATTTTTAGTTTATTTTCCTAAACCAGGGTCTACCTTTACCTGGCATTGCTGTGACCTATGAAGTATGTCATCTCCTGCTGGTAATCAGAAGCCACTGTATATCTAGTCTAGCTACTTCAAAGGTATGCATTTTACAGCTGGAGTCCCAGGTCATCTCTGTTGAGACCTTGATGTGTATAGTTTGTTCTCTTCCTCCACAGGTGATTTAGGAAAACTCAGTATAGAGATGCTAGTTCTTGGGGTGGTTCAACAGAATGAGCAATTAAGTTCAGAATTTCAGTTTTTTATTTAGAATTTTTTTTTTGTTTTTTTCTAACTTTTTTTTAAATTTAAGCTTTTTTATTTAAACATATAATGTAACCCCACCACCCTCTCCCAACCACTCTCCCCCCCACCCCCCTCAGTTTGTTTTATGACATTAAGAGTCTCTTTTGGTTTGTCTCCCTCCCGATCCCATCTTGTTTCATTTTTTCTTTTCCTACCACCTTAACCCCCACCCCCGTTCCATCTCCACTGCCTCATATCAGGGAGATCATGTGATAGTTGTCTTTCTCTAGTTGACTTATTTTGCTATGCTCTAGTTCCATCCATGTCGTCGCAAATGGTAAGATTTCATTTCTTTTGATGGCTGCATAGTATTCCATCATCCAAGCAAAAGATCAACAAGGAAATAAAGGTCTTAAATGACACCCTGGACCAGATGGACATCACAGATATATTCAGAACATTCCATCCCAAAGCAACAGAATACACATTCTTCTCTAGTGCCCATGGAACATTCTCCAGAATAGATCACATCCTGGGTCATAAATCAGGTCTCAACCAGTATCAAAAGATTGGGATCATTCCCTGCATATTTTCAGACCACAATGCTCTGAAGCTAGAACTCAATCACAAGAGGACATTTGGAAAGAGCACAAATACATGGAGACTCAACAGCATCCTTCTAAAGAATGAATGGGTCAACCAGGAAATTAAAGAAGAATTGAAAAAAACCATGGAAACAAATGATAATGAAAACACAATGGTCCAAAATCTGTGGGACACAGCAAAGGCAGTCCTGAGAGGAAAATATATAGCGATACAAGCCTATCTCAAGAAACAGGAAAGGTCTCAAATACACAAGCCAACCCTACACCTAAAGGAGCTCAAGAAAGAACAACAAAGAAAGCCTAAACCCAGCAGGGGAAGAGAAATAATACAGATCAAAGCAGAAATCAATGAAATAGAAACAAACAAACAAACAAAAAACACCAATAGAACAAATCAATGAAACTAGGAGCTGGTTCTTTGAAAGAATTAATATGATTGATAAACCCCTGGCCAGACTTATCAAAAAGGAAAGAGAAAGGACCCAAATAAATAAAATCATGAATGAAAGAGGAGAGATCACAACCAACACCAAAGAAATACAAACAATCATAAGAACATATTATGAGCAACTCTATGCCAACAAATTTGACAATCTGGAAGAAATGGATGCTTTCCTAGAGACATATAAACTGCCAAAACTGAACCAGGAAGAAATAGAAAACCTGAATAGGCCCATAACCAGTAAGGAGATTGAAACAGTCATCAAAATCTCCAAACAAACAAAAGCCCAGGGCCAGATGGCTTCCCAGGGGAATTCTACCAAACATTTCAAGAAGAATTAATTCCTATTCTCCTGAAACTGTTCCAAAAAATAGAAATGGAAGGAAAACTTCCAAACTCATTTTATGAGGCCAGCATCACCTTGATCCCCAAACCAGACAAGGATCCCATCAAAAAAGAGAATTACAGACCAATATCCTTGATGAACACAGATGCGAAAATTCTCACCAAAATACTAGCCAATAGGATCCAACAGTACATTAAAAGGATTATTCACCACGACCAAGTGGAATTTATTCCAGGGCAGCAGGGTTGGTTCAACATCCGCAAATCAATCAATGTGATACAATACATTAACAAAAGAAAGAACAAGAACCATATGATACTCTCAATAGATGCTGAAAAAGCATTTGACAAAGTGCAACATCCCTTCCTAATCAAAACTCTTCAAAGTGTAGGGATAGAATTTTCTTCTCGTAAATTTGAAGATGTGGTCTTTTCATGATACAGCTTACTTTGTTTGGGATTTTATATCCTGTATTTTACATCTTAATGTCCCTTAAAATATCTATAATGCATTAAAATTCTTGAAAATAGAAATCATCTTTTAATGACTCTCATATATTAGTGTAAGTCATATGGAGTATCTCTCATATATTGTATCACCTGATATAGCAAATGAACCATATGAAATCGCTGCTTTGGGGTCAAACATGTTCAAATATAATCAATTCCATTCCATATGGTTCCACCTAATATGTAAAATTAAATGTATTATATTTGAGTATATGTGGACTAGAGGACTTGAATGTCTTCCTTACCTGTGTCCAGTTAGTAAACAGTGAGAAAGCACTTACTTGATATCAGTTTCCTAATTCAGGTGTGGAACAGGAGCACCTCAGCACAACTATAGTTAGAATTAATTAGTAGGATTATTTAAGACAGCCCAACTTCATTTATAACTACAAGTATGGTATGTTGAGGTGCTTAGCTGGTCATAATTATTAATTTATGCTATTTTAAGATAAGTAATATATTATATGTTGAAAGAGAGAGAGAAACTTCCTGCTGTTTCGGCATAGGAGAAAACACAACTAACTCTTTAATTTAGAATTTATATTTAAATTATACTCTTCTTTTGAAGAACCTTTTCCAATAAAGATAACTGAGGGGTTTTTTTTGATAACTGAATTTTAATTACAATTTGTAAAAAGTCCCTATCAATGTCTGGCATTCCAGATATAAGATGGCACAATTGGAGGATTAATTCTGAGTTAATGAGCTCATTTTCTTCTCCTAGCTTGCAGAAAATAGCAATAAATAACAGCTCTATAATGGAAATTAGGAGACTGTGTTGCCCATAGAATTTGAGAACTGCAGGGGCTTCAAAGACTATCTAGGTCAGCTTCACCATTTCTCAGATGAGAAAACTGAGGTTTAATTAGCTGTCAAGGCTGACACAGTAGGAGCAGTTCAGGGACAACTAGCCAGGACACCTAATTTCCCCCATGTTCTTATTCTGAATGAGAATAAAATCCCTGTTATGTATTTCATTCTTTAAACAGATTGTCCTTGAATGAGCAGCATGGGCTGGAAGTGGCCATCCTCTTGACCCCTTATTTCAGGCTTTTGTCATTTTCTTCCTCATTGTTCACAACAAGCGTATTCTGTCCATTCCCTTTTCTTCCAGTCTTGGCCCACTTCCATCTATTTCCACATTACCAAAAGAATAATCTTATTAAGTCATGTATTTCATATACCATTTCCCTGTTTAAACATGTCTGGTAGCTTTCAGGAGAAAACGCAGACTCCTTAGTGTAACACCAGATTTTTTCTGAATTGATTTTTGCCTGCTGCCATTATTTCATTACTACTTGGTGATTTCCCCTCAGATACCATGCAACCCTAAGTACTGATAGTTCACAAATATACCAACCTCTCATATATCTCTGGGCCTTTGCAAGGCTATTCCCCCTGTCTGATGCACTGCTCCTACTTCATTTTCATCAGCCCCATCCTTTCCTCTCCCCTCTTAGGGCCTGGACAAGTTTTAGCTGAACTTCAACACTCAGTCACAAAGTTACCTCTTTCAGTGCCTTCCCTGAGTTGTCCTCCATTTCTCATTGCTTCCCAAACATCCTGGGCTTTCCCTGATTCCAGGGGTTGTAATATGCACTACAGTTCTGCATCATTGACCCTTTGGATTTTGATGGTGTCTTTCACAGCTGATTCTTGTGGCTTATACAATGTTTTGTAGGCCCTCACAGTACCACTGGCCATCAAGCATATTTAACTTAAACTTCAGGCTTCCTCATTTGCACAGGCTTTAGGGAGAAGCCCTAGAAATGTGTTCATATGGTCATATGCTTGAAAGCTATTTTTGTCTTCTTTAAAGGAATCTCTCCCCCACCCAGTTTAATATGCTTTAGGGCACACAAAGCCTGAGACAGCTCAGTAGGACACTCAGTAGATGGCTGTAGAATGAATAATTAAATACACTTTCTTTTTTGTTGTTATCAAATAACTTTGTTATTACTAATAATATACTAATCTATGAGATCTCCTCTATTATTTTTATTACCAATTCATTTTTGTGCAGTGCCATGGGAAAAGTCCCAACAGATCTGTTGTTTTAAAATAATTTATTTATTTGAATATGTTGACACACAATGTTACAGTAGTTTCAGGTGTATGACATAGTGATTCAGTATTTCTGTGCATTATGCTGTGCTCACCACAAGTGTAGCGCCAATCTGACACCACAACACTATTATAATATCATTGACTTTGTTCCTATGCTGTGCCTTTTATTCCCATGACTTACGCTTTTAAAAATTGGAATCCTGTAACTCCCACTACACTTTATCTATTTGTCCATCTTCCTGACCCTCTTCTCTTTGACAACCATCAGTTTGTTCTTTGTATTTACAGGTCTGATTCAGCTTTCTGTTTGTTTATTCATTTGCTTTGTTTTTAAATTCTACATTGTGAGTGAAATCATATAGTATTTTTCTTTCTCAGTCTGACTTATTTTGCTTGGCATAATACCCTCTAGGCCTGTCCATGTTGTCACAAATGACACGATCTCATCATTTTTTATGGGTGCCTGGTATTTCCTCACACACACACACACACACACACACACACACACACACTGCATCTTTCTTATCTATTCATCTATTAGTGAACATTTAGGTCACTCCTATATCTTGGCTATAATGCTGCAATAAATACAGAGGTGAATCTATCTTTTCAAATTAATATTTTCATTTTCATTCAGTAAATACCCCGTAGTGGAATTCTTACACTATATGGTATTTCTATTTATAATTTTTTGAGGAAGTTCCACAGTTTTTCCCCAGTGGTTGCCATTTTACATTCCCAGCAACAGTGTACTAGGGTTCTTTTTTCTCTACATCCTCACCAGTACTTATTATTTTTTGTATTTTTGATTTTAGCCATTCTGGCAGGTGTGAGATGGTATTTCCTTATGGTTTTGATTTGCATTTTCCTGAAGATGAGTGATGTTGAACATGTTTTCATGTGTTTGTTGGCCATCTCTGTGTCTTCTTTGGAAAAATGTCCATTTAAGTCATCTGCCCATTTTATAATTGTATTGTTTGTTTATTTGGTGTTGAGTTGTGTAAGTTCTTTATATATTTTGGATATTAACTCCTTGTAAGATACATCATTTACAAATATCTTCTCCCATTCAATAAGCTACCTTTTTGTTTGTTGGTTTCCTTTACCATGCAAGGATGTATTTTGATGTAATCCCAAGAGTTTAATTTTGCTTTTGTTTCTCTTGCTTGAGGAAACATATCTAGAAAAATGTTTCTATGGCTAATGCCAAGGAAATTACTACTTATGTTATCTTCTGGGATTTTTATGGTTTCAAGCCTCACATTTAGGTCTTTAATCCATTTTGTTTATTTTTGTGTATGGTGTTAAAAATGTTTCTAGTTTCCAGTTTCATTCTTTTGCATGTAGCCATCTGGTTTCCCCAGCATCATTAATTGAAGAAACTGTCTTTTCCCCATTGTAAATTCTTTCTTCCTTTGTCATAGATTAATTGACCACATAAGCACAGGTTTATTTCTGGACTCACTGTTCTGTTGGTCTATATGTCTCTTTTTGTGCCAGTACCATCCTCTGTTGATCACTACAGCTTTGTAGTATATCTTGATATCTGGAATTACAATACCTCCAGCTTTGTTCTTCCTTTTCAAGATTACTGTGGCTGTTCATAGTCTTTTGTGGTTCCATACAAATTTTAGTATTACTTGGTCTAGTTCTATGAAAAATGCTGTTGGTGTTTTGATAGGGATTTCACTGAAACTGTGGATTGCTTTGAATAGTACGGACATTTTAAACAACATCAGTCCTTCCAACACATGAGCATGGGATAGCTTTTTATTTGTTTGTATTATCTTCTGTTTCTTTCATCAGTGTTTTGCAGTTTTTCAGGGTACAGTTCTTTCATCTCCTGACTTAAGTTTAGTCCTAAATATTTTATTCCTTTTGGTGCAATAGTAAGTGGAATTGTTTTCTTAATTTTTCTTTCTGGTACTTCATTATTAGTGTATAGAAATGCTACCAGTTTCTGGGTATTAATTTTGAATCCTGCAACTTTATTGGATTCATTTATTACTTATAATAGTTATAGATTTATATATAGATCATGTTATCTGCAAGTAGTGATAATTTAACTTCTTCCTTACCAATATGGATGCCTCTTATTTCTTTTTCTTATCTGATTGTTGTGACAAGGAATTCTACTGCTATGTTGAATAAAAGTAGCAAGTGTGGGCATCCTGTCTTGTTCCTGATCTTAGAGGAAAAGTTCTGTTTTTTAGCATTGAGTATAATGTTAGCTGTGGGTCTTTCATATTTAGCCTTTATTATGTTCAGAAATGTTCCCTCTAAAACTACTTTGTTTAGAGTTTTTATTATGAACGGATATTGAATTTTGCCAAATGCATTTTCTGTGTCTGTTAAGATGAGCATGTGATTTTTTTCTTCCTTTCATTGCTGTGGTTTATCACATTGATTAATTTGTGAAAATGGAATCATCCTTGTATTCCCGGAATAAATCCCACTTGATTGTGGCGAATGATTATTTAATATATTGTTAAATTCGGTTTGCTAATATTTCATTGAGTATTTTTGTATCTATATTCATCAGGGATATTGGCCAGTAGTTTCCTTTTTTTGTGCTGTCTTTATCTGGTTTGGTATGAGGGTAATGCTGGTCTCATAATATGTATTTGGAAACTCTCCTTCCTCCTTTGTTTTTTGGAGTAATTTGAGAAAAATATGTATTAACTTTTCTTAAATGTTTGGTAGAATTCACCTATAAATCCATCTGGTTGTGGACTTTTATTTTTTAGTAGTTATTTATTACCAACTTAATTTTGTTACTAGTAATTGGACTGTTCAGATTTTCTATTTCTTCCTGAAATGTTCTATTTCTTCTGTTTCATTCAGTTTGGGAAGATTGTATATTTCTAGAAATTTATCCTTTTCTTCTAGGTTAATCAAGCATTGGCATATAATTTTTTTGTAGTATTCTGTAATAATACTCTGTATTTCTGTGGTGTCAGTTCTTACTTCTCCTTTTTCATTTCTTTATTTTTCCTCTTTCATTTCTGATTTTATTTATTTGAGTCCTTTCTCTTTTTTTCTTGAAGAGCCATTGCTCTTTTATATTGTTTTGTTGTTGTTTGGTTGGTTTTTTAAGTCTCTCATTTATTTCTTCTCTGATCTTTATTATTTCCTTCCTTCTGACTTTGGGATTTGCTTTTTCATCTTTTTCTAGTTCCTTTAGGTGTAAGGTTAGTTTGCTATATGAGCTTTTTCTTGTTTTGGAAGTAGGATTGTATCACTATATATTTCCCCCTTAGAATTGCTTTCATTATGTCCCAAATATTTTGGACTATTGAATCTTCACTTTCACTTTTCTCTGTGTATTTTTTAAACTTCTTTGATTTCCTCATTGACCCATTGGTTATTTAGTAGCAAGTTTTTAGCCTTCAGGTGTTGCTGTTTGTTTGTTTGTTTTTTTTTTTCTCTTGTGATTGACTTCTAGTTTTATATCATTGTGGTTAGAAAGGATGCAGGTATGATTTCAGTACTCTTAAAATTATGAAACTTGTTTCATGGCCTAACATCTCACATATTCAGGAAAATATTTCATGTGCACTTGAAAAGAATGTGTATTCTGTTGGTTTTGGATAGAATGTTCTGTATATATTGTATGGCCATCTGGTCTAATGTATCATTCAAAGATACTGTTTCTTTATTCATTTTCTGCCTAGTAAATCTATTCATTGATGTAAGTGGGTGTTAAAGTCCCCTGCTATTCTTGTATTAACATCAATTTCTCCCTTTAAATTTATTAATATTTACCTTATGTATTTAGGTGCTCTCTAGTTGGGTGTATAGATATTTGCAATTGCTATAACCTCTAGTGAATTGTCATTATGTAATTCTCTTCTTTGTTTCTTGTTACAGTTCTTTGTTTTAAAGTCTATTTTACCTGATATAAGTATTGTTACCCCAACTTTTTTTCCCCCACTTCTATTTGCATGGCAAATGTTTTCCCATCCCTTAACTTTTTGTCTGTGTATATCTTTAGGTCTTAGGTGAATCTCTCGTAGAGAGCATATTAGATGGGTCTTGTTCTTTTTACCCATTCTGCCATCCTATATCTTTTGATTGGAGCATTTAGCCATTTACATTTAAAGTAATTCTTGACAAGTATGTACTTACTGCCATTTGGTTGTTTTATGATTTTTTTTTTTTTAGTTATTCTCTGTTCCTTTCTTCCCTTGTTCTCTTTGTGACTGATGAGTTTCTGTATTATTATGTTTATTTATTGTGTATTTAATATAGGTTTTGAGTTGTGATTACATTGAAGTTCATATATAACATCCTAAGTATACAGTAATTTATTTTAAATTGATAGTCATTTAAGCTCAAATACATTCTACAAAAACTTTTTCTAACTCACTGGTCCACATTTTATGTATATGCTATCATATTTTCCATCTTTTTGTTCATAATTGTTTTGTGTTAATTATGGCCTTTTCTTGCCCACTTGAAGAAAAGTGTGTATGTACACATGGAGGAGCTGGGTTTAGGATCTTCCTCTGTGTCACCATCTTGGACTGGAATGCCCTTTACTTTCAATAATATGATATGTTAACTTTTCTTAAATGTTATAGCATAACATTATTAGCATAAAGATTTATGCTAATATACTCTGTATATTTTTTGCCTTGTCTGTAAAAATAAGAGAATGATACCTAGTTTTTGTCATATTGCAGACCAATATGTAAATAAAACTTTTTTTTTTAAAGATTTGATTTATTTATTTGACAGACAGAGATCACAAGTAGGCAGAGAGGCAGGCAGAGAGAGAGAAAGGGAAGCAAACTCCCTGCCAAGCAGAGAGCCTGATGTGGGACTCGATCCCAGGACCCTGGGATCATGACCTGAGCTGAAGGCAGAGGGTTTAATGCACTGAGCCACCCAGGTGCCCCAGTAAATAAAAATTTTAATTACAAGAGTAGAATGACTGACTGTGGAACTCATTCCAATTTTGTCTAGAGAATTGTGGGTTGGGGACCCACCTTAACAAGTGATTGTCAGTGACATGTGGTTTGAAGGCATTTCCATTGGAGGTACTGTGGTTGGGCCCTTAGTGTCATAAGGAATGTAGATAAAGCAGATAACTGACTTGCATGTATTTATTTGCTCATTTATCATATATCATGAATATCATATATTTACTATATTGATGTATATTAAATCATAATATGTGTCAATTACTAGGAACTTGAAGCCTAAATTCAAATAAGGGATGGCAGTAAATAATTAATCAAATGGTTTCAGACTAAGATCTCAGAAATGATGGGAAAAAGAAGTACAAATGGCAACATTCAGGGCACTGAAGGTCATAGTCTGAAGGATGTTTTTATTCAGTTGCAGTAGAAAGCCACTGGAGGATTTTAGTCAGAGAACTAATGAGTTGTGATTTTTTTTTAACATAAATTTATCTATTTTAATGAAAATTACTTCATTGTGCACAGAAGTAGAGTATATAAAATCTGCTAATGTGGAACTTCTGCTAAGACAATGAGACTGGAATAAGGAGGTGGTAATGGAGATAGAGAAAAGAAAATAGATTTGAGATATATTTTAAAGTAGAACTTTGACAGACTTTGGTAATGGATTTGATATTAGGATTGATGTAAAGGCACAAATCAACTTTTTTTTTTTTTTTTTACACTTGAAGGATGATGATAATGCCATTTGCTTAGATAAGGAAACAGTGAATAGGAGAAATATCAAGACTAAAGTATCAAGACTAAAATATCTAAGAGTAAAGTAGGTAATGCCTTGTGCCAAGTCTGACAAGTCGGCAAAATGTTTTATTAAGCCAATAATCGGGGCAGCTGGGTGGCTCAGTGGGTTAAGCCTCTGCCTTTAGCTCAGGTGATCTCAGGGTCTTGGGATTGAGCCCTGCATCAGGCTCTCTGCTCAGCAGGGAGCCTGCTTCCCCCTCTCTCTCTGCCTACTTGTGATTTCTCTCTCTGTCAAATAAATAAATCAAATCTTTAAAAAAAAATAAAGCCAACAATCATGATGGCTTTTCCAGTTTCCTCTCAATTGAGAGAACTCCCCATATCCCATATGAAATGTCCAGAAGGGTGGCTTTTGATAATTTTGTCTCTTCCATTTACTTCATTGTCTTGTTAGATATTAGGTGGTATACTCCACTACAATTTAGCTGCAATATCTGTCCATTCCACAGTCTCTATATTTTCTCACCCTCCATAGTCCAGTTGTGCCTTGCTGATTCCAAGTTATCTAATTTATGCATGAGATCAGTGAAATTGGATTCCTGTACCAGGCAAGGAATACTATTGACAGAGAAGCAGGAGATACATTCTAAAGCAATTAGCAGGGTACAAAGGAGAGCCTTTATATAAAAAATCCAAGATTTTATCTCTGTGGTATAGCTAATTCTTCATACCAGGTATTAGCACAGAAAATTTTAAAACTCCTGTCCCTCACTGAGTATGGATATTTGTAGTACAACACATTTGTAAATACACTTGCAGCTATTTATTTATGTCATTCAGTACAATACTACTCTGATATTCAGATGTCATACAAGTATGAGTCTAGATATACTGCACAAATATTAAATTATTGCTTGTTATAAAACATTTTGATAATGATAAAAGCACTATGATATGTTAATGATGATTAACATATTGCTGCTGATTTACAGAAAGTCCTTGTTCCCTGATAATACTTTCCTGCTAAGGTTTTAACACTCTTTGAAAACCCCCTTTGCTGCCAATAATATTAGTGCTGATGCAGAGAAGACGGGTAAAGAAAATGAGAAAGGCAATAGGAAAAAAAAGAAAGAAAAAGAGTTGTAAGAAATTAATTTGATATCTTCTCAATGCTAGAATGTGGTGTGATAGATTAGGGTCTTCCAAGAAAATGCTGGGTTGTCCTCCCAACATTTTCTTCTTATCCCTTCAGAAGATTCTGTCTTTGCATATCTCTCTTGGGTCTTTAAGGCATTCAAACTTATTTATGCAGGATGTTACAAAAAAGAGACCTAAAGCTGAAAACAGATTCGTAGTAGAATATAGATTATTTCGGATTGCCTTCTATCCTTACCACTTTGATTTGAGTCTGACCATGAGTGTAATTTTAGTAGAAATCCCAGCTTTTGCTCTGTCCTATCAATCTAGCATGTTATTGTCTTCTATCAATTATTTTGGGTCATATTAGTCATGCAGCAAGTTAATGGTTTCCTTGGAAAGATTCCTGCAATATTTTGGCTCATGCATTTTTGAGTGTTTAATCTAAAACTATAGACAGAGCTGTGCTTCCCAGAGCTTTGACTTTTATTTTATTTGAATACTACCACAGCAAAAATGGAGATAATTAAGTCACCGTTAGCTAATTCACCAATGTTTCTTCCTTTTACTAAATTCACCACAACTTGTTATTTACTCGCTTACAACTTTAATGATTTACTTGTTTATTTCAGGAAGATTTGAGAAACTCAGCCATGAAGTTGACATGCTGAACTAGATTTATACCTTTGATTTTCAACTTATTTTAAATATAAGGAAATAATCTTAATTCTATAAATTGTGACATTTTAACTTCCCAAATTCCCCCTCTAGTATATGAAGGGAAAGTATATTTTAATAATATATAGCATATTTAGTGAGGATAGTCCGTTTAGCTCTTTTATCTTTCTCCCTTGATATCTGGTATCCACCATCCTTTTTCCTCCACTTTTTCTCAGGCCACTTACCCTAAACTCAGGCTGTTTCTTACTATAAGGAGTCAGAACTGAAACCAAAGAAACCAGAGTTCATTGCTCTTGCATGAGTTTTTGTACAAATTTTCTGTGTTGTCAAGATAAACCATCCACTTGTGACTCACTCTTAGTAATCCACCTTTTAGCAATGTCCTTATCAAATGAAGCAGATAAAATTTTGGTAGTGACTTCCAGAATGCTCTAGAGAGGGTAAAAATAGACCATGCTCTTCTCCAAAAGAAAGTACTTGTGTAATTATAGAATTGTGTTCCTATATGTGCAATTTAATTCTGAGGAATATTGCTCAAGTATATATTCAAATAGAATATTTGTCAGTTATATCTAATACTATCTCTATAGATATTGTAGATATTTTTCATTTTCATTTTTATATACATCAAATGAAAAGAAATGGATTATGTTTTTGAAGATCTTTACTTTTATGTAATGTTACTATTTAGATTTCATTGAGCTCTGTGGTATCTATATAGAACTTGAAGTGATCTACTTTGAGGCAGAAGAACAACAATTAACTTCAGAAACATCAGAAATCAGCCAAATAATGCAGTGTTTTTGCAGAAAGAGATGAAATGATAAAAACTCTACTTCCCTTTTTAAAAAATCTTCCAAGTCTTGGGGCACCTGGGTGGCTCAGAGGATTAAGCCTCTGCCTTCAGCTCAGGTCATGGTCTCAGGGTCCTGGGATCGAGTCCTGAATTGGGCTCTCTGTTCAGCCGGGAGCCTGCTTCCCCCGCCCTCTCTCTGCCTGCCTGTCTGCCTACTTGTGATCATCTTTCTCTCTGTGTCAAATAAACAATTTAAATATTAAAAAAAAAAGTCTTCCAAGTCTTAACAGTTATTCATTGATATCTCTGCTCAATAAACAAGAAAGAAGAATTTTTAAAACAAATTGGCATTTGGAGATACTGTAGGAGCACACTCTTGAGCTTTTTTTTTTTCATAGTTTATAATTTTGACATTTGAATGCCTTTGACTTCCCCTGCTTCTCACTCCTTTACTGGTCAAAGGTTTCGGCAAGGTTCATCTTGATGTTTAAAAATTTTTAAACCAAATACAGAGGGGTCAAGCAATTCAGTTAGCTCAATAACTACCTGGCATGGCTTACTATCAAAGGAATATATATTATTTATTTTTAATTAAAGAGAAGAAGTCAAGAAAGATTAGAGCAACAGAAATGATTTTATATGTAAGAGAGAAGGCTACTAGCAGCATAGGCTGTTACTCAGGAAATGCTAGTGAGTAACGAAAGATTGTGTGACTCTACTCAGCCCCAGCTAACCCTGGAGAGACATGGACTTAATGTTAGCCCTGGATGTACAGAAGAGACTAGATGACAGATTCAGTGTTTTTGCTTTCAGCTTGGATGATGCCAGTGATTTTGATAGCCTTAAGATTGACGGTCACTGCACATTCATTCTAGTATTGTCTCTATTTCCTCTTGCTTCTTATCCCACTAGAGAATTATAAGTGATGACAGAGGATGGACTTAAATAAACCAGGAATAAGAAAGAAAAGACCCACACCCTGCAGAACTCAGATAAAGAACTGAGACATATATTTGTCAGCTACCTCTTCTACCTTTTAGGTATTCTGCTCTGATTCTTGACCAATTAGTGTATGAAAATAAGGTTCCATTTAAGGTCTTGGGTGGATGAGTCTTGTTCTGATAGAGGGTACCACTGTTTTGATCGTGGGAAAAATAGATATAACATAATGGATATGGAGTTATATCCAGGAGTGAATTTGTACTCATTATATGGATGTGATGATATGGAGTTATATCCAGGAGTGAATTTGTACTCATTATATGGATGTGATGATCATCTCTCATATGCTTTTCATGGTTATTTTGTAGGTGGTAAAGTGTGGGATCATTATATGAGGCCCAGCAATAATGGAAAATTAGCCTTACTCTTAGGCTCAATTTGGAAGCTTAAGGATTCATGAGAAATTTCTGTTATTCTAAGAAGTGCTTTCTGATCCTACCTAGAAATCATAAATGCTATCTACATTTAAAATTATGATGGTAATCATGACAATAATGATTATTTTACATTTGTACAATGCCATATAATGTATGAAGTACCTTTATTTTATCATTTCCTAAACTGTATGTTACATAAAAATGAATATTTTTTCATGATTTTCCTGTTCACTATTATAGAGCTGTGAATAAAAGCAAGCATTATTTTTCTTACAGGGAAAAGAAGGAATGGAAAAATAATAGTTGATTTACCTCTGTTTACATAGACCAGTAAGTCTGATTCTGGGTCATGCCCTAACAATCTCTGTAAGACCTCCAAAGTAGGCAGTTGCATTTTTAAAATATATTTTATTTATTTATTTGACAGACAGAGATCACAAGTAGGCAGAGAAGCAGGCAGAGAGAGAGGAAGGGAAGCAGTCTCCCTGCTGAGCAGAGAGCCCAATGCAGGGCTCGATGCCAGGACCCTAAGATCATGACCTGAGCCCAAGGCAGAGGCTTAACCCACTGAGCCACCCAGGTGCCCCAGGCAGTTGCATTTTATTATTCATTGTTCAGTAATGTTCTGACTAATGTGTTGATCTGCATGTTTATTCAAATGCTGGGAGAAGATAGTTTCCATTCTTCATTTTTTCCTGATAAGGAATCTTTTTCCATCCAGTGCATTGTGCTCTTTATTGAATCCTTAGCTTCTTTAGAGAACTGGTGTCTCTGTTGTTTGGAATGGTGGCCACTGGTGTGTGTGGAATTACCGAGTAATGTCTAGGAAACTGAGTCCTAGTGTGAACATGATAGCAGAGATAAATGACAGATGAAATTGTCATAAAAAGAAATGAAAATTCTTTTCCTATAAATCTGTAAGTATATATTAAAAGATTTATTAATTATAGACAAGGATAAGCCATGATCTATAAAGACCTTATCAAACTCAACACCCATAAAACAAATAATCCAGTCAAGAAATGGGCAGAAGACATGAACAGATACTTCTCCAAAGAAGACATACAGATGGCTAACAGACACATGGAAAATGCTCCACAGCACTTGCAATCAGGGAAATACAAATAAAAACCACAATGACATACCACCTTACACCAATTAGAATGGCTAAAAATAGTAAGACAAGGAATAACAAATGTTAGTGAGGATATGAAGAAAGGGGAACCCTCTTACACTGTTGATGGGAATGCAAGTTGGTACAGCTACTCTGGAAAACAGTATGGAGGTTCCTCAAGATGTTAAAAATAGAGCTACCCTATGACCCAGCAATTACACTACCGTGTATTTACCCCAAAGATACAGATGTAGTGAAAAGAAGGGGCACATGCACCCCAATGTTCATAGCAACAATGTCCACAATGGCCAATAGTCAAAGGAGCTGAGATGTCTTTCAACAGATGAATGGATAAAGAATATGGTTCATATATAGAATGGAATATTACTCAGCCATCAGAAAGGATGACTACTTACCATTTGCATCAAAATGGATGGCACTGAAGGGGTATTATGCTAAGTGAAATAAGTCAAGCAGAGAAAGACAATTATCATTTAGTTTCACTCATATGTGGAATATAGGAATAACACAGAGGACCATAGGGGAAGGGAGGAAAACTGAATGGGAAGAAATCAAGAGAGGGAGACAAACCAGAGAGGGAGAGACTCTGGATTCTGGGAAATAAACTGAGGGCTGCAGAAGGAAGGAGGATGGGGAGATGGGGTAACCAGGTTATGGGTATTAAGGAGGGCAGGTGATGTGATGAGCATGGGGTGTTATACACAACTAATGAATCACTGAACACTACATCAAAAACTAATAATGTACTATATGTTGGCTAATTGAACTTAATACAAAAAATTGTGGACAAAGACTGTTTTATACATATTTCTTCCATGAGGTTGATTACCTGCCCTGTTTTGATTTTCCATGAAGATCACTTTTTGAACAGTTTGCTAAGAAAGGTCTCATTAACAACTGCTGGATAAAGCCAGTTTTCAGTTTATTTGGTATCTAGAGCATTAAAATATGATAGTTGGAACTTATGATGTCAGAGCTATTGGAAGCTTTGGCTTTTCTTTTTCAGTTTAGTGTTCTGTTATGTTTGGCTACAGTGTGTCTTCATTCCTAGATTTCAGATTGGTTGTGATTCAGTGGAGAGTAAATTTTCAGCCTGTCATTGATACAGTTTCTCCTACCATTCATGTTCTAATGCTGTGCATATGAACTATTACTATGCCTTAGAAATAATTGCTAATACTTATTAAAATCACCCTATGAATCAATCTCTTAGTGAAATTATCAACTACTTTGAAATGTGAAACTTTAGGCTATCAACTTTATTTGGAGTTAACAAATTTGGAGAGTTGTTGCTATTTCCTTTTACTTCCATTACAAATTACTGATTTATTTTAGTGTTTGAAAATAGCTAATTATTTCAGTCTTGTCTTTTTAAAGATAATAAAGCTCAAAGGGATTAAGAGTCTTCTTAAAGTTAAATAACTAACTGATAGCAAACCTAGGGCTTAGCATATCCAATTACACAAGCATTCCTTTCTCAGATACATTGTATATAGAGTGATGTCTTTTCAAACAGGCACAAGAGAGTATTTCCCATATTCTCTGAATGTCCTCAGGGCAGGGACTATGTCTTGTTAAATTCTATACATTCAATGCACAAACTTGTGCCGCCGTATAATAGATAATTTCTTAACATTTGTGGAATGAATGAATACATGTAGAATATATATTTATACCCTCCTGATACCTTTGAATTTTATTAATTAAAGTATGTTTTTTAAATTGGCAGTTTCTTATAAGGTTTAATATATACCTCCTGGTATGATTCAGCAATTCCTCCCTTAGGTATTTATCAAAAAGAAATGAAAACAAAAAAGTCCACAGAAAGACTTGTGCATGCGTGTTCATCATAGCTTTAATTGTAATAGCCTCAAACTAAAAACAACCCAAATGTTTATCCACAGATGAACAAGTTGTACATTAATGTATTCTAGATCTCCATTAAGGCAGTTTTTTCATGTTGCACACTCTTGTTAAAACTCATTGAACTGTACATTTAAAAAATGATGATGTATTGTTGTGTGCATATTGAATCTCAAAAAAGTTGAATTAAAAATTAAAAGTATAATTTTCTGTGTCTGTTTTTAACCACTGTAAAATTATAGGGAGTAATTGATATCTATCTATTAATATCTTCTATTTATATCCTAATCTGTAGTTAATTGTGTGAAATCTGTTAACCCAAAGCAATGAAGATGAGATCTTTTGGAAATATTCTTTCCAACAAGCTCAGTTACACCTAATAAGCATATCAGCTAATACATATAAATGAAGTATCAGTATAATGTTTATTCTAAAATACTACTCATTAAATCATATCCATGGCATTCCTTCTAGTGTGTTCTTGCTTTGATGATGTGCTTTGTTGCTAAAAACAGGTAAAAATAGTTGCTCTTTCCTTATCTAGGAGATTATTATCTGAAAACTTCAAAGCTTCCTGTGCCTATCCTTTTTAATGCAGGCCCATTATCTATGTCATGGGTAGTGACAAATTTCCCTACCAAGTAAATAGAACACTTTACTTGGCTAATGATAATCTTTCAGGTTTGAAAGTCAAGGAACAAGCTAATGACACATATTTTTTTCTAAGTTGTGTGAGAGATTGCCAGTTACTAAAACAAAATCCTAAATGTATGCATCTGTTATATTTAGCAGAGCACTTAAGCTAGGAATTGAGAACCTGAGCGGTAATCAGTGACTCCTTAGAGAAGTATTATGTTGACAACAAATGCCTCAAGAGAGAGGTCATGAGAGGACTCAGTCTTTCTTTATAATATGAATTTTAAAGGTTAACTACATCCAGTTTGTCTTAGTAAAAAATTTAAGATTTTATTACAAATATAATCAACCCTTTAAAAATAAAATCCATTCTTATTTCTATTATCATATTTATGGACAATGAAAGTCATTTTTTTAAGATTTTATTTATTTGTCAGAGAGAGAGAGAGAGAGAGCAAGCAGGAGGAGCCGGAGGTAGAGGGAAGAGGAGGCTCCCCATTGAGCAAAGAACCAGATATGGGACTCCATCCCAGAACCAGATATGGGACTCCATCCCAAGACCATCCAGGGATCATGACCTGAGCCAAAGGCAGACACTTAACTGTCTTAGCCACCCAGGCATCCCTGGATGGTGAACTTTAAAACTTGATCACCTTCTTTGTAAATGAATGCTTTATTTTAATTGTATGATAAAAAAAAAAGCCCAACCACCTATTTTGTATTTAAAGTCTACCCTTTTCCAAAAAATATAAAATTATCATGAAGGATTTTGTTTTTTATGAAAAGGTAATGAAATTTTAATATTCAGATTCTATTTATAAATGGAAAAAGAGGAGGAGAAGGAGAAGGAAAAGAAGAAGAGGAAGAAGAAACAGGAGAAGAAAGCTTTGAATTATTCAGGAGCTCAGCATGTTTTGGCAGGGCCTGATAGCAGATTCAGGATATTATCTATAATATATAGAGCAGATTAAGCAATTTTCCTCAGTAATGCCTGGCTTTGCCTCCTGTGTGCAAATGGGTTTATTCTTGAAGCAAGGCCAACTGAAATCTTAAAACCAGCAGAATTCATCTTTTTCTCTACTTCAATTCCTTCTACTTCTAAGTGGCTGTGATATGCCCAGAACTGCAAGAGGCCTCAGGATACAACAGTGAACAAGACATAATTTCTAACCTCAGGCATCTAAAGAACTCATAACCTGTGTTGGAAAAAAAAGATACCTATATAATCATCAATGTGATAAATATGATACTAACATAGACAGAGTCGCTTATGAGTACAGAGGAGGAAACATTCGTTTGAGGAAGCTTTCTTAGAGCCCTAAGAAGATGAAAAGGTATTCTCAGGCAGTTCAATCCATTTACTTAATCATTCAACAAATAATGCTGAACCCCTCCTCTGTGATGACTGCCATAATGACATTAGGCTTGCAATGTGATCAAAGAGCAGCATCATCCCTTCCTTCCAGGTTTGCAATCACATAAATAACTCTATAATTGTACACCATGGCAGATGCTACATATAAAAGTTTCAGGGTATAATGAGAGTATATAGGAGACCTGACTCTTTGGGGGGAAGCTAGAAGGTACAGGTCAAGGAAGACTTTCTGAGGAAGTGACTCTGGTGCTGAGATCTAAAGATAAATTGGAGTTAATTTAAGGCAATGGCAAGGAATGGGGGAAAGTGCACAAAACAGAGGGAACAGGCTGTACAAAGGCTGTGGCAGGACGGTGTATGGTGTATTGACACAGTGGAAACAGTGTAGTGTGTCTGGAGCGCAAACTGCAGCTAGACATGGCTGCGGGGAGCAGATCACCTGGGGCCCTGTAAGCCAGATTAGAGATGTTCAACCTTTTCTCAAGAGTTTTTTTTTTTTTTTAAGATTTTATTTATTTATTTCTTAGAGAGAGAGAGAGCGCGAGCACAGGCAGACAGAGAGGCAGGCAGAGGCAGAGGGAGAAGCAGGCTCCCTGCCAAGCAAGGAGCCCGATGTGGGACTTGATCCCAGGATGCTGGGATCATGACCTGAGCCGAAGGCAGCCGCTTAACCAACTGAGCCAACCAGGCGTCCCTTTTCTTAAGATTTAAACAGAGAAAGTACCTGGTTAGAGTGAGAAAATACTATTGCTTCAGTTTAGAGAGTAAGTTTCAGGAAGCCCTAGTCAGGAAGCTATTAGCAATATGTCTACATGATAGACTGTAGTAACCTGGACTCAGTAAAGATAGAAAAGAGGAATGAAAACTTTACAATTTATAAAGTAAAATCAACAAAATTTAGTGGTGTGTTGGCTATTGGCTATTTAGTGGTGTATTGTTCTGGCTTGAAGAATTGGATGCAGGAGCATGCTGTTCAATAGCGGACAATGGGTGGAGAACAGACTGGGAAGGCAGTCAGGAGTTTGGCTAAACTGGCTGTTTAGGATATGTCTAGAATATGCAAGTGAAAACACTGTGAATTGTATATATCAACCTGAAACTGAGAATCCTGCTAGAGATTTATATGTAAAAGTCACAAAAATATGCCTGGTAACTGAAGACCAAAGAAAGAGTGTCTGTACAAGAAATGTATAGAGTGAAAAGAGACAAGGATTGAAGAATATGCCTTGAAGGGCATTTGACATTTCAGGATTGTTTTGAGAAAACTGAGTCAGCAAAGAAGAAAGAGAAGGAGCAGCCAGAAAATAGAGGACATCCCAGGAGGATGTGATATAGAAGTAAGTAAGGAAAGTGTTGAAATAAAGATGGATTACTCAGATGGGTTTATCATTCTAGAAACTCAAGTAAAATCAGGGCTAAAGTTGCCCACTGATTTAGATTACTTATAAATGTCATGGATGACCTGATGAAGAATTGTCACAGTAGAGTCATGGGATTGCAAGCTGAATGGGAGTGGTTTGATTAGTATGGAAATTGAAAAATTGGTAAAGTAAGTGTTAACTAATTTGGGCAAGGGAGGATTAGTGTAAATAAGGAGTAAAGGAGAGCTTTCAAAAATTGCTAAGATTAATTTGGGGCCATATTATGAAATTTAACTCACCAGTAATTCCTAATTACAGTTTATGATGCTTTTTAATTTATGAAGTAGATTTACATGTTGTTTTACTCCTATAATCTGTTCAATTTCATCTTGTTTCTGGCATTTTGGTACCTTCTCTCTATACCTCTCAATTCATACTTTTACTTGTCATATCAAGAAAAATTATTGCCATTGTCTTTGCCTAACATTCTGTAACTCCACTCCAGTTTAACTGATCTTTTCTACTTGGTTAGACAAGTATTTTAACCACAGGATACTTGTTTGTATCTTGTACCTTTCTATATCCAGTCTCAGTTTGACCTTCTTCTGGCTTCTGTTTTTCATGCCTTGATTAATGGAACCCACCAATCATGTATAATGACCTGGTTTTCCAGGATCTTCTGAGCTTTGGTACAGGAGCCATGCCAGCTGAGATATATAAGTGCATGACTAGACTGTCAATAATGTTAGACATTCCACAATAAGTGTTTAATAACTTTAGGTAAGCAATTGTTCCCTTCCAAAAAGTCAAATATCTCTAAACATGGTAATGAGAATCATCACCTTAATGCAGTTTCAGTTCCCCTTTTCATTTTTTTCAAACAAATTTTTATTAAACAAATGTCACATAAGTGGATATTTCTCTACTTTGTACACAATTATTCTTATTCTCCACAGAAAGGTGCTTCTTAACTTTTCATCTGGTGATGGCAAGCACTAAAATCCTGATTTTAACAGAACAGTAATACAAATGCCTCTGTGATTTAAGTTGAAAACAGTATTTTGGGACCTGGCTCTTATACTCAGTTATCAGGAAAGTACCAATGTCTTATTCAAAAATAAAAAATAAATTATCTATAGTCGTGGGCAGTGACAATAGTCAACCATTATACTGTCAACTGAAACCAGTTACTGATAGTTGTGATTTTTTAAACATCACTCAGCCTTTCTTCAGTTTTTAACTTCAGCTGACTTCTCTGAAGTTATTGTTGTGGAGCTCAGCCTTGAGCTTCCTCTCACAGTTCATTAATAAGGGTAAAGCACTCTTCTAGGAATCAGAACATGTCACCTCTCATATAACCTCCCATTCCACCCATCCTGCCCATTCCTGGGTCCTTCTCTAAAGGAATTTCAGGGACTACAGCTTCTGCAGTTGTTAACAGAGAAGCCGCTCCAGCAGCATCCAAGAAAGGAATTCTTACAACCTTAGTTGGATCAATGATTCCTTTTCCACCATATTCACGAAGTCTCCAACTATAGATAGAATCATAACCAACTTCTGAGGAACTCTGTATAATTTTCTTAATGATCAGTGACCCTTCAACACAGGCATTCTTAGCAATGGTCATTGCAGGAATTTTAAGTGTTCTCTTAGTAATTTCTATACCAATGTTTTGATCTTTATTAGTCAGTTATTGAATCTAAGGCTAGAAAGCACCAAAGCAGGGCACAACCCCACTGCCTTCTTCAACAGGAGTTTGTGTAGCTTTGAGGGCATCTGTAACTCTCTTCATTCACTTCAGCATCACTTGTCCCACCAAATTTCAGCACAGCTACTCCTGAGAGTTTTGCCAGAAGTGATTTCAGCTTTTCCTTTTTATTTTCTAGTTGTGATATCTAACTGCTCAATGACTTCTTGAATACGGTTTCCAACCTGAGGCTTGTCACCTTTTCCTTGCAAGAGCATGGCATCATCTTTTGTCACAATGACCTCTCCAACTTTTCCTAAGTCATGAGGCTGAACATCTTCAAGATTTAAAATCAATCCTTTCCACACATTTCACTACCAGTAGCAATAGTCATGTCTTTAAACCCGTTCTTTCTGTTATCACTGCTACAGCCTAAAAATCAACTTTTAGCTTTCTCAAAATGAGCGTACTCAGAGCTTCTCCATCAACATCTTGAGCGATTATGACCAGGGGCTTACAGTGAGTGTTGGCAATTTCAAGAGCAGGTACAATGGACTGGACACTGGGATTTTCTTTTCACTCAATAGAACATAGGCATCTTGGAATTCACATTTGTGAACTTTTGATATATTAATAAAAAGAAATATATTCTTGATCAAACTTCATGCCTTCTGTAACTTCTAATTCATCATTTGGTTTTTCCATCCTTTCATGTTATGACACCCTTTCTTCCAAACTTTTTCATTATATCAGAAAGGATTTTGCCAATTTATCACCATTTGCAGAAATCTTAGCACCCAAAGCAATTTCTTCAGGGGTCGTCACAGGTTTAGATTGCTCCTTAAGTTGAACAATTACAACATCAACAGCAAACAGCACACCTCTCCTGATTTCCACAGGATCAGCACCCTTGCTAACCTTTTCGAAGCCTCCCTTGGCAATAGAGTATGCCAAGACAGTGGTAGTGATGCCATCCCAGCCTGTTCCTTTGTGTTATTGGCAACATCTTGAATGAGTTTGACGCCAATGTTATTATATTTATCTTTTAAGTCAGTTGACTTTGCAACAGTCATACCATCTTTTGTTACTTTGGGACTTCCCCAACTCTGTTCAGTAATTGCTGTTCTTCCCTTTGGCCCTATAGTAATGGCTACAGCATCAGCTAAAAGGTCTGTTATACCTTGAAGCATTAAGGTGGGCATCTGCACCAAGTTTTACATCTTTGGCATAGGCCCAAGTGCGATGAGGCACCAGTGACCTGGACGCTAGCCTAATTTGACAAGGACTACAGGTAATCCAAACATTTCTGCTGGGTGGTGGTAGGGAAAGCCACTGATGAGGCAGAACTTCAGAGGTCAATAAGAGTTCAGATCCCTTTTTCAAATGAAAGCTAGCCAACTGTGCCTTCCTTCAAAAGTTGACAGGTAGAAATAAAATTTTTATCAAGGGAGAAGTTGAAGAGGGCTTAGAGACTTGACTCTGTTCTTTCTTGATATCTCCATATCCTTATTTGTAAAATGAGGAAAATTTTTCCACACTGATTTTAAGAAGATTTATTCATATAAAGTTAAACTATAATTATTATTTGTAAGTTAAATGGAATTGAATATTTTGAGTTAGGTGTGACAATTCATATCATATGAATATTGTTTTCTTTGGTTTTAACGCTTCTAACTGGACATCACAGGACTACTTTATTTACAATTTCTTTGCCAATCAGTAAGTGGCATAGGCTAAATATAATGAAAGTGAGAACCTACTTACTTTTCCTGAAAGTGTTAGGTCATGTGATAGATAATCCTGGTAAGTAAAATAGAAAAAGATCATATTCTTCCTGAAACTCATGTAACAGTTCTGATCTTAAAATAGTTCATGAAAACAATAGCTTGCTTATATAGCAAGTTATGTAATATAAGACAGTTTTACATGTATAGTATCTCATCCTCAAAATGACCATTTGAGATTAATATGATTTTATAAACGTGTAGACAAAGACTCAGTTTGATTATAAAATTTGCCTGAAGTCATGCTATAAGTAGCAAAATGAAAAGTAAAACCAAGATTTCATTTGTTCAATTTCTCTTGTCTGTGGAATGTTTTTTTCCACACAGCTGAGTAAGGAGTAGACTCATAAGCATACATCAGTTACCTGTGAATTAGTGGGGTATTCCTGATCTGAGAACTGGGAAGATAGGCTCAGTTGTGATATGTGTTCAGACACCAGCTTGCAAATGTCTTTAACTTCCGACGTGACTTAACCAGATAGATTAAATAGAGGGCTCACTATTTAATTCTACTTCACTCTATTTTGCATAGAGTAAATGTGTGGTAGAATAATTCCACATCACTGTTCTCAGATAGTGCTAACATAGAAGACTGTCTTTGGCAAGTGGACCAGAGTGTTACAGTGCCAAAAAACAATAATGAGAGTCTCTTTCTAATTTTCAAAAAGGTTAATTTTCTTAGTTATAAAGAAGTTATTTCTTATTTCTGAGTTTGCAGAAAATAAATTAATTCTCCAGGTTTTCTTTTTACTTCAATGTTTCCTGAAAACTTTTGCTACAACTTATTTGCCAGTGAATGTTGATAGATGGCACCTATGAAAACCTAATGAAAACAAATAAAAAAGGAACATTAATACTAACAATTTAGGAACAGGTGATTATTTCCAAAATCTTTTGTGTTTGATGGACAAGATTACTTGTGGTTTTGAATTTATATTACATATTAATAACAGTTGAAGTTCCTTTTGTGAAAATTGTTCCTTATTCTTACTAAATCTTTATCATCTCATAGCATTCTTTAAAGGATGTGATAGACCATAAGAAATAACAGTATTTCAGGAACTCTACCATCTAGCCTTGGAGCATAGTTTTTATGCATTAAAGTATAATTATAATCTTACAACATTGTATCTCAGGGCAGTTAGTTATTGTTTTACAGCTGGCTTTCAATGCCTCAGGGAAATGATTTAAGTTGCTTCTATTATTTGTTGTTGCTGCATAACAAGTAGCCCCAAAATTTAGTTTCATAAAATGAAAGTCATTTTATTATTGTTGGGCTTTTAAGGGATTTGGGGGACTGATCCAATGGATAGTATATGATCATGAGGTGACAGTAACCTATAAATGCTTTCTTGGGCTGCTTTGACAGGTTTGCATGTGGGCAAATCCTTCAAAGCAAAAATCTGTCAAGAGGCTTCTACAGAGGTTTACTTGTCTAGGAGATCTAGGTAATGTTGATCACCAGCATGGGAAAAGTCTTTGAGTCAGAAGGCTCTGAAGAACAGTGGCAGCTTGGAGTCTCTGAACCACTGGCTTATTTTATCTATGGCTGGCAGAGATTGGGTGAGGCCTCTCGGGATATATAAAGCAGGCAGGCCTCAAATGGCCAAAAATCTGCTTGTTTAAGCTATTTCTAAGGCAATATGATATGTAAAAATTTGTGTTTGGCACTAGAGGGATTTTGAGCTAATAGGTCTCAGTCTGCAGTGAAGAGTAAACAACCTGGAGGCCAAATCACAGAGACCTTCTTTTAAACTGATTTCTGTAACAATTATGCTTACAGTTCTGTGAGTTGGGTCAGAAATTACATCAGAATATGGTGAGAATGGCTCAAGCCTTCTTGTCTTCTGAGGTCTTATTTGAGATAACTGGAGCCCTGGTGGGTAGAGATGGTTGGATGAGTCAACTGGAGCCAGATATCTGGAGCCTCAGTTATGGCTATTTGCCTGATTTCTGGGTTCTTCCTTACATGATATGTCCTGGGACTGAAATATCTAAGAAGGTGTCTTTACTGACCTATCTGATGCTTGGATTTGGATCCTTAAAAAACTGAGAGCTAGCCAACCATCTCTCTCTCTGTCTCTGATTCTCATTTTGGATTTTTCACAGCATGGTGACTTCAAGGTGATGTGGTTTGGGAATATAGGTGAGGTTCAGTGGGGAGCAGTCCAGAGCTGACGTCCAAGAAGGAATTCTTGAGATGTTTTTAGTACAAAAACGTGGTTTTATTAATGTGTGAGGACAGGACCCATGGGCAGAAAAAGCTGCTGCACCGGGGTTGTGAGGGGTGGCTAATTATATACTTGAGATTTGGGGGAGGTAAGGAAAAGTGAGGTTTCAAAAGGATTTTCACATGTTAAGGACTCACAGGATACTAGATGCCTTGCCATTGTCAACTTAAGGTTGTTTTTTCTCTAGTAAGGCACTAAGACAGTTGAGAGCTTCCTGAAGGAATATAATACATATCCCACCAAGGGTGGAGCTGGGGAGGTTGCAGGGTATCAGTTTGTGCTTTGTCCTCAACCAGAATTCTGCTCCCTCACCAAAGGTAGTTTGGCTTTTTACAAGGCGGGGCTGGAATCCTCCACAGCAAACATTTAGAGAGATCTAGGTGTAAACTACAAAGTTTTTTATGATGTAAACTCGGAAATAACACAGGGACACTTACACTATCTTTGATAGTGCAAAAGCAAATTGTGTCAGCTCAAACTCAAGGAAATTTCAGCTTATATTTAAGGGAGTGAGTAGTCCATTAGGGATTAGAGGACCATATTTGGAGATTACTACCACAAAGATAATTTTCTTTTTGTTACAATTAACATTTTCTTTAAGTTTAATACTTTTCCTTTTAAAAATTAGTTAAAAAATTAAAAATTAACACATGATTTTCTAACTAAAATAATATACATGGGAAAACATTTAATCTTTACTAAGACCCCCCTATTTTCCATGAGCTAGATTGAAAATTTAGTTTGATCTGAAATTGAATCAGATACATGCATATCAGCAGCATAAATGTATAGTCAAATAAATGTACAGTTAAGAAAAAATCTGAATATTCAAATAGTTTTAATTAAGGGTTTTCTTAATTTTCACTTCTATATTGTACAATGACCACAATTACCTTCAAAGAACAGGGAAGATATAATATACTATGTTAATAATTAGACTTCCCAAAGGTAACCCTACTTATATTAGAAATTGTGCTGTTGGCTGAATGAAAATAAAATGGGATTAGAGAAATTATGAATTCTTTAGAATGGAAATTATTTGGAATTGAGTATTGAATTTTCATATTGTATGTGCTATTATTCATTCATTTTAAGTATATTTCCAATTACTTTCTCTTTTGATTTTCATATTTTTGTGAAGATTATATTAAGTGCAAAACTATTAAACTAGAAGAACATTAATATCAAGATTTATTAGAATTCCTAAAAATGCTCTTTTACCTTGATATGCATGGAAATGCTTATCACAGGCACACAAAGGGACATAATCAAGTGAACTTCACAAATTAGAAGTAATCCAAATGAGTTACAGAAAAATGAAATGGGATGCCTGGGTGGCTCAGTCCGTTGAGCATCTGCCTTCGGTTCAGGTCATGATCCCAAGGTCCTGGGATCTAGTCCCATATTGGGCTTCTTGCTAAGTGGAGAGCCTCCTTCTCCTTCTCCCTGCCACTCCCTCTGTTTGTGCTCTCTCTCTCTCTGACAAAGAATTAAATAAAATCTTTAAAAATAAAAAAAAGAAAAATGAACCATGAGGGTGCCTGGGTGGCTCAGTCAGTCCTAGGAGTACCATGGGGCTCCCTGCTTAGCAGGGAGTCTGCTTCTCCCTCTGCCCCTCCTCCCACTCATTCTCTCAATCTCTCTCTCTCTCAAATACATAAAATCTTAAGAAAAAAGAAAACTGAAACAAATTTTGTGACCATTTTGTTTAAGTAAACTAACTCAAACCTGCCTTCTAGATACATACACATCAATTTCCTGGGTGTTGTATTGTACCATGAAAATATACTAGACAGTTTTTAAAACTTAAAAAAAATAGCATTCAGAATGAAACAAGGTATGCAATAGTAGGTGTTCAGGCACATATGAAGAGTGTGGCATGACATCTCAAAAAAAGTAGAATTTAGTTAAGAATTAATTTTACCTTGCAAAATGATCAATAATACCTTCTTTTTAACTATTTCTTTGCTGATCTGGGCAAGTGTGACTAAGGATAATCTGCATGAGAAGTAGAATTTAATGTTGACTCTTAGAAAATGGATGAAACCAAAAAAGGATCCTACTCCATTATATTTAGTTGTGTGGAGATGTGCAGCTGAATCTAAAAATGTCAACCTTCATAAATGTATGTATTTAACAAGTTACCTATGACATGGATTTTGGCCAGGATTATCCAAGAGTGCATGTGAGGGTGTGTATGTGTATGTATGGGTGTGTCTGTTGTCTCAGAAAACACAATGAATGAAGTAAATATTGAAAGAAATAGAAAGAAACTACTTGAGGAGCTGAGATATAGGAGAAACTTAGAATGAACAGTCAAGGTTTGAGTATATACTTCACCACATCCATGTGGTCTTGGATATGGTAGGTAACTCCACAACTTTTTTTTTTAAGTTTGTATTTAAATTCCAGTTAGTTAACATACAGTGTAATATTAGTTTTAACTGTATAGTATAGTGATTCAGAACTTCCATATAATACCTGGTACTCATCACAAGTGTGCCCCTTAATCCCTATCACCTATTTCACCCATCAGCCCTCTCCACATCCCCTCTGGTAACTATCAGTTTATTCTCTATAGTTAAGAGTCTCTTTATTGGTTTGTCTCTCTCACTACTTTTCCCCCTTTGTTTGTTTCTTAAATTATACATGTGTGTGAAGTCATATGGTATTCATTGTCTTTCTCTGATGGACTTATTTCACTTAGCATAATACTTTCTAGCTTCATCCATGTCATTGTAAATGCCAAGATTTCATTCTTTTTATGGCTGAGTGATGTTCCACTATATATATATGTAAGGGCCTATTTAGCCAGAGCGGCTCCACGTCGGTTGAACAGCCATTTTGTTGTTTATGCAGTACAACTTAAACTGACCCTCCCCCCACCAAGGGGACGTACTTAAAAGCAAGTCCAGGAAACCAGTAAAATATGGTCAACCAGTTCCCGATAACAAAACCCAAATACAAGGGCGGGGCAGGTCAGGTGGAGATAACAGAGCCTAAATGCAGGGATGAGTCGGGTCAGGTGGAGATATCCAATCAGTCGGGCGTGCATACTATCTCCCTAGCTACCAAGGAGTGTGGGCCCTGCCTTTTGGGTGCCAATTCTGACCAAGGTGATAGGCTAGTTCAAATAGCTACTATGGAGGGCATTGTAATTCAATTGGCCACCCGTGTGTGACCTAGCATGACTGTGCAGCTTTCTCTGTATGTTGCAATCTCATAGGCCACCTTTGTGTGCCCAGGCTCAACCACATGGCCTTTGCTCTATAAAAGTTAGTCTGTGAGGCTGGGAGGGGTCTCCCTCTCTGTAAGAGGCGGCCCAGACCGGTTGGTTTGATTCTCAATGCTTGGCGTGAAATAAAGCTTTGCTTGTCCTTTGCTTTGTATCAGTCTTGCTCCTTTGATTACGGACCATCTTCTTTAGTCATTCATCAGTTGGTGGTCACTGGGCTGTTTCCATAATTTGGGTATTGTGGATAATGCTCTTATAAACATTGGGGAGCGTGTATCCCTCTGAATCAGAATTTTTGTAGTCTTTGGGTAAAATACCTAGAACTCCCCCAATTTTTAGTTTCTCTATCTCTAAAATGGGGATAATAATCCAATACAGAGTTGTGATGAAGATTCAATGAATAAGGGAAGAGAAAATTCTTTAAAAATTCTGGAATGCTAATCAAAATTTTGATAGGGAATTTAATTTAAACTTTCATCCATTGTACAGAACAGTAGTGATGTTTATACCAGAAACGGCTGAGAAACTGAGTTTGCGTTAGTATGTTAACACAAGAAACATCGTGTATCAGTCAATTTTCTTGTTACTGCGAGTTTGTAATGCTGATTTCTATTAGGAGAATACCATTTCATGGCTGAGGGAAAAGCCTTTATTTTCTATATATATATAGCTGTTATCTTAATAAAGTTGTTATTGCATTTGGTTATTTGCATTGATTCAGGTTGCCTAGAATTTCCATTATGTAAATTTAGTCCCTACCCGAAGTACTTTGTTTGGCAATTGCTTTCTCAATTTAAGTTTGTCGCATTTTAATACCCCACCCAAGCTTCAATTTTTTTTTTCTTTTATTAACTTTACACACTTGCAGTTCATTACTTATACAACCACTGGGATTAGAGTGACATATATGGGTGACTCAGCTGTTCTTTTGATCTGGACAAAAGATATTATCATTTAATTCCTAGAGACTTGGTAAATTTATTAAAGCTCAGTTTACGAAATTACTTGGCTAATATATCTCTGCAAAAGACAATCCAGGAAGTTAATATTGAGCTCAAAGTCTGGAAAATTCTTTTCTCTTAGACCAAAGAGAAAGAAAAATCATGATGCAATTTGTTCATCCCAAGAGCAAGGAGATGCATTACATTCTAAACCTGTTTCCAATGAATCTTTAATTGCTTTATTTTCTTATGGAATATGGATTAGCAAAAATGATCTGTATGCACTCCTAGATGAAGGAAGGTAAAATGAATAAGAATCACAGAATTTTTTGAGAGAACTTTAGAGATCCAGTATTTTTTAGACTTATATGAAATATCAGAAGCCTCTCCTCCAATGAAATCATGTATTGGAGAGCTGGGAAATAGAGGTGCTCTATCAGTGCTTCTTTTTTTTTTTTTTTTCCTATCAGTGCTTCTTGAACTTTAATGAAATCACCTGAGTCTTGTTAAAATGTTGATTGTGGTCTGGAGCAGGCCCAAGATCCTGCCTTTCTTTTTTTAAATTTTATTTATTTATTTGACAGACAGAGATCACAAGTAGAGAGGCAGGCAGAGAGAGAGAGCTGAGCAGAGAACCCAATGCGGGGCTCGATCACAGGACTCTGGGATCATGACCTGAGCCGAAGGCAGAGGCTTTAACCCACTGAGCACCCAGTCGCCCCCAAGATCCTGCCTTTCTAACCAGCTCCCAGTGGTTGCTGCTGCTGCAGCGGGTCCAGGACAACATGTGAGCAGCAGTAGTTGATTGGTTCTAAATTTAGCTGAATGTTGGACACATCAGGGAATCTTTAAAAATACTGATGCCACATCCCTCCCCCCTTCCACCTGGGATTCTGATTTAATTGATATGGATGTATCCTGGGTATTAGGATTTTAAAAGCCCCTGGGGCTATTCTAATGTGCAGCCATGTTTGAGAACAACTGCTCTAGTGAAAAATGTGCATGTGAATGTGTGCATGTATGTGTGTTGGGAAGACCGGGTGTTACAGATCTTATTTATCCTTCCTGGTACCTCTCTCCTACACCATGATAAAAATACACTTAAAATCAGACTGTGACTGAAACTATTCAGAACTTTTTAATATAAATGCATTTAAAAATTCATTGTTAGTAGAATTTTTTTTTCTGTATTTCACTTCATTTCATAATACAATATAGATGAACAAACAGAATAGCACCACTATTTTTAATGACTGTGAAATTTGAATGTTCTATGATTTGTTTTACTAATCCTGTAATATTAGGCATTTAGGATAGTTTATTTCAGTATTAATGAATAGGGTGATGAATATTATGCATCAAATATTTTTGCACACAAATATTTTGTTTCCTTAGAATAGTAAAATTCCAAGGTTAGGCAGTAGAGGCAGTCAGCTTGGTGGGGAGGAGTATTTAAATCACTGATATTGTTTCAAATTGCCTGTGCATGGTAATAATAAAAGCAAACCAGCTTTTAGTCAGCTTTATTATTGTTATAAATTCTCTGTACACAATGCCCCTCCTCATTGCCAGCACCCTGGGCATACTGTTCCTACCACCATGCCTTGGAAATGAGTTCTAAGCCAGTGCCTCATAATTATTTTCACAATCACTGTGTGGAAAGGTATGAGATCTCCCAGGGTTATAGATATATATATCTCTATTTTATGCAGAAGGGCATACAGTATCTCCAATAGCAAAATCTAAATATAAATAGAAGAATGTTTATTTCAAACATTGAGTATCAGTACATTTAATATTTGACAGTTTTGCAAAATTTATGTATTTTTTTTGCTAGAAAAACTAAATATTTGTTATTTCTGATAACCGTTTGTATTTCTTCTTTTGTGATTGGTTACCTAGTTATTTCTTTTGACTGTTTTTCTAATTCTGTTTATATTTTCTTATTGATACGGAAAAACAAGTTAGCAAAGCTGTCATTTGTTTTCCATAAAATATAGGTAATTTCTTCAAGTTTGCTTTTGTCACCTTAATCTGTTTTTGAGGTGATTTTTTTCTTTTTCTTTTCTTTTTTTTTTTTAGGTGTGGAAGTTTACATTTGTTTTAAAAGATTTTATTTATTTATTTGGCAGATAGAGATCACCAAGTAAGCAGAGAGGCAGGCAGAGAGAGAGGGGAAGCAGGCTCCCTGCTGAGCAGAGAGCCCGATGCGGGGCTCAGTCTCAGGACCCTGGGATCATGATCTGAGCCAAAGGCAGAGGCTTAACCCACTGAGCCACCCAGGTGCCCCTGGAAGTTTACATTTTTATGTAGTTGGATCCATTGATCTTTTCCTTCTGGTTTCTTCAGAAGTCTTAAGGCCTCTCCCACACCAAGTATATGTAACTAGCCACCTAAGTTTTTATCCAGGATTCTTTTTTTTTTTTTTTTCAGAATTCTAAATGTTTATATTTTCCTTTAGCTCTTTATTTATTTTTTTAAAGATTTTATTTATTTATTTGACAGACAGAGATTACAAGTAGGCAGAGAGGCAGGCAGAGAGAGAGAGAGAGAGAGGAGGAAGCAGGCTCCCTGCTGAGCAGAGAGCCCAATGCGGGGCTGGATCCCAGGACTCTGTGATCATGACCTGAGCCCAAGACAGAGGCTTTAACCCACTGAGCCACCCAGGCGCTCCTTCCTTTAGCTTCTTAATTCACTGGAAATAATTTTGTTGAATAGCATTATATGGGGAGGTAATTTATTATTTTTCCCCAAATGTTTAGTTGACAAAATAACCATTTACTGCTTTGTTCATCTATTACCAGTTACTTCATATTATACTTTATCACCTAACACATTAAAATATACTTATATATATATTCCTGAATGATCTGTTCTGTTTTCATCAATTTCTTATACTAGTATTAAGAGTTTGTTATTTTAGCTTTAGAATATCTTTAATATTTAGCAACAGAATTCTTCTTTTTCAGACAATCTATTTTCCTGTGATCATTTTTTCAGAAAGATGTGGATTACTTTTTTTCAGTTTAAATAATAGTGTTCTGTGACTTTTATTTATAACCACTACATTTACCAATTAATATATGTCAGCCTTGGCAATTATATAGCAGAAGTCTTTCCATCCAGTAACATTTTGTACATTTCATTCATTTAAGAATTATTTTCTGATATTCAGGAGAATAAATTTTGCCTTTCTTACATATTCTTATATATTCTTAATTTTGCTTATATATTCTTAATTTTGCATATATAAGATCATATGTGTATATATACGTGGATTTGATGTGCGTGTGTGTGAGGTGTTGCTATTTGGTCTATGATAGGCTTCTAAAAAACATCACCACCCCACCTTTTTTTTCATTTCCCTACAGCTGTACTAATAGCCTAGTCCCAAACCCTATTATAAGACAGAGAAAAATAAAAATCAAATGATTTTAAGAACAAAATATGTATAAGCCATAGAGATATAGTAATTTGAAGTCCAGAGAGACTATCTTGCTTAAAATCATATTAGAAAGTATCAAAACTAGGAATAGGGATTCTGACTGACTCAGTTGGAAGAGCATGCAACTCTTGATCTTGGGGGCTGTGGGTTTGAGTCCCACACAGGGTGTAGAGATTACTTAAATAAGCAAAACTTGAAAAAACAAACTAGGAATAGAATAAAAGTCAATGGGCTGAACCATACTAACTGCAAAGAACTTGTAATCTAGTTAAGAATATAAAATGGAAAAAAAAAGAATATAAAATGAACACAAACGAAAGATTCAGGCAAAAAGCTAAGACAGTGCATGGTGAAAGATGACCAGGCATAATAGAAATTCTGCATTATTGAACTTAGAAATATGTATCAATATATTAGTTATCATTTACTAAGTAAATGTATTTGTCCAGAGTTCATTATAATAGTACGCAGAACCAGGAAGATGTGCTTGGTTAGTTCAGTTTTGTGACAGAGTGCCAAGGTCGATTTTTATCAACAAAGAAGTGAAACAGAACTGTCTAATAGTCCAGTTTAATGCACTCATTTTATTCAGCTATACATGGGAATACAAATAGAAACCTGCAGCTGATCTCCTGGAAACTCTTCCAGCTCAGCAATCTGTGAACAATATATAAGGACCTTGAAACAAGTATTCAATAACTTCGTATTAAAGAAAGTTAATTTCACTGTATTTTTTTTTTTTTTTTACTCTTTCTCTGCATGTACTCAGACACACACAGACCACTGCCGCCACCACCATCACACACATCCACAAATTGCACAGATTTAGGATCATTAACTATTGAGTTTTTAACCTGCTTTTGATTTTCATAATATTCATGTTTTTTCTTACTTTCTATATCTTTATACTTTGTTTTCATAGCTTTTTATTTTTTCCAACTTTTTAATATAAAATTATATAAAATTATTTTTAAAATTCCAATATACTAATTTTACTTGTTTGGAAGACTTTAAACATAAATTTTTAGTACTAATAATTTTATTCAAGAGTAGAAATAAATTTTTATCCTAAAATAGTGAATAGGAAGAGGGTCTGAATTTTCCAGGTCCACATTTTCCCTCTACCAAAATCAAAAGGCAGATGGAAAGAAATATATGAAACAACTATTTTTAGAAATTAAACCAAAGTCACAAAAAAAGGAAGGAAGAAAGGAGGGAAGGAAGGAAGGAAGGAGGGAAGGAAGGAAGGAAGGAAGGAAGGAAGGAAGGAAGGAATGAAAAGAGAGGGAGGGAAAAAAGAAAGGGAGAGAAAGAGGAAAGGGAAGGAAGGAAGGAAGGAAGGAAAAGAGAGGGAGGGAAAAAAGAAAGGGAGAGAAAGAGGAAAGGGAAGGAAGGAAGGAAGGAAGAGAAGGAGGAAGGGAGAGAAAGAAAACAAAAATCAACATAGGACTGTAATTCCTGAGTAAAGGAAAATAAATGATGAAAGTCCCACAATCTTTTTAGGAAAGGAATCCCAAAGGAGCTTAGCTGGATTGAGGGAAAGGATGTCAAAGTTTGGGAAGGCCAGGTTGGCTAAAACTTGGGTCAGAATAGTTGAAAGGAGAGAGGTACATGGAGAAAGAGCTCTAGAAATCCACAGAGTGTTCTTATATCTTAGGCTCTATACCATTCTATACATGAATAGGGTGAAACTTGCATAGCCTGTGAAAAGTTTATGGGGAAGAAAAAGTTACCAGGGAATTATAAGTCCAACTTCCAAAGCTTACTTAGGGTTATTTGCCTGAGTTTCTATGAATCAGAATGAAGAGATATTTAAGAAAAGAGGAGACATGCAATGGAGATTCCAGAAGATCCCTTAGTAGTGGGGCTAAAATAACACTGTAGGAAAGACTATTTAAGACTCAACTTTTAAAAGAAAACAATCAAGATTTTAAATGATTAAACTGATTCATAAGTAACTTAATTGCCTGCCAGACTGAACTCAAATAACTCAAAAAAACTACAGCAAGGGGCTCCTGGGTGGCTCAGTGGGTTAAAGCCTCTGCCTTCAGCTCGGGTCATCGTCCTGGGTTCCTGGGATCGAGCCCCACTTCGGGCTCTCTGCTTGGCGGGGAGCCTGCTTCCCCCTCTCTCTGCTTGCCTCTCTGCCTAGTTGTGATCTCTGTCTGTCAAATAAATAAATTAAAAAAAAAACAACACTACAGCAATATGTAGCACTCAACAATGTAAAATTTATGGGCACCTGGGTGGCTCAGTTGGGTAAGTGACTGCTTTTGGCTCAGATCATGATCCCGGAGTCCTGGGATCACATCCAGCATCAGGTTCCCAGCTCCATGGGGAGTCTCTTTCTCCCTCCGATCTTCTCCCCTCTCATGCTCTCTCTCGCTCTCTCAAATAAATAAAATATTTTTAAAAAGTAAGATTTAAAATGTTTGCAATCCATTAGAAATTACTAATGTGTAAAGAAATAAAGATTTGTGATATATAACCAGTAGAAAAATCATTTAATAGAAACAGAAAGGACAGAGATGATAAAATTAACAAAGACATTAAGTGAGCTATTAAAAGATGCTCAGTATCCTCAGAATTTATAGGAAAATAGGAAAAAAAGAAAATTCTAAAAATGAAAACATTAAATTTCTGAAACATAAATTGTATTGGGTTGGTTTAAGAGCTGACAAACATTGAAGAATTAAATATAAGAATAATATAAGAATAAAATATTAGTGAACTTGAATAAATAGTAACAGTATTATACAAAATGAAGCACAGAGGAAAATAAAGATTCAGTGAACTGTGGGAGTATATCAAGCCCTTTAATGTATGAATACTTGGAGTCCCAGAGAGAGAAAGTGCAGAAAAAACATATTTGAAAAATAGTGGCTGAGGTTTTTCCAAATTTGAGAAAATTAGAAGCTCATAGATCCAAAAGTTTAATGAACCTGAAACAGTATATTAATAAGGAAGACCACACCAAGCACATCATGATCAAATTTCTGAAAACCTAGGAAAAATAGAAAATCTTAATAATACCTACATAGGTGCAAAAATAATCACAATAGATTTCCCATCAGAAACTGAGTCCTGAAAGACAAAAGAGTGACAACTTTAAAATGCTGGATGGTAATAAAGGAAAATCTGTCAATACCATATTCTATACCAGCAAAACTATCTTTCAAGAATTAAAGTGAAAATAAAGATATTTTTTCAGGCAAAAAAAAAAAAAAATGGAAGGAGAATGATTTTATATCCAAGCCAAGAAATGAAAAGTATTGAAAATGACACATATGTGTAATTTTAAAAAATTTTGTTTCATCTTTTAATTTTATTCAAAGGTCCTTGACCATTTAAAAAAATTATTTATTTGTCTTTTAGAGAGAGAGAGCAGAGGAAGAGGCAGAGGAAGAGGGAGGAGAGAGAGAATCCTCAAGCATACTTTCTGCTGAGTTTAGAGCCTGACACTGGGCTCAGTCCCATGAACTCGAGATCATGACCTGAGCAAAAGCCAAGAGTCAGTTGGTCACTTAACCAGTTGAGCCACCCAGGCGCCTCAGAAGATGTTTGACCATTTAAACCAAAAATAGAACAATATGTTATGGAGTTTCTAACATGTACCAAAACAAAACAAAGGCACAAAAGATGAAAAGAGGGATATGAATATATACTTTTTTTATACTTTCAATAAATTGGTATAATGTAATTTAAAGTAGACAGTGATCATTAAAAATGGATATTATAAATCCTAGAGAAATCAATAGAAAATAAAAGAGGCATAGCTACTAAACCATAAGTGTATATAACATAAAGTCATTGAAACTTCACAATTTAAAAAAGCCAAGGAACAGAAAAAGGAATAAGTACCACAGAAACCATTAAGATGCTAAGGCCAAGATGATAGATTTAAATCAGTCATATCAATAATTACATTAAATGTAAATGATCTTAACACTCCCATTAAAAAGCAGATTAGCAAATCAGATTAAAAAGAAAAACTCGGGGCACCTGGAT